>CATIWR010167378.1:0-67861 GCA_949677035.1 Omphalea diandra | reverse complement strand
ATTTAAAAGTTTATTAAGAATTATTTTAGATTATTTTTAATTTTTAAATAACTTAATTAGATTATTGGATTAAATTTAAAAGTTTATTAAGAATTATTTTAGATTATTTTTAATTTTTAAATAACTTAATTAGATTATTGGATTAAATTTAAAAGTTTATTAAGAATTATTTTAGATTATTTTTAATTTTTAAATAACTTAATTAGATTGAGATAGAAGCTATTTGGGAGGTGCTATGATGAGATATTTGTGATTAATAATTTTAGAAATAAAATTATAACTTAAATTATTAAGTTACAAATTATAATTAAAATATGTTAGTTAATGAAAAATTATAAATATATTTATATTACAAATTTAGAATTAAAATTAAAATTTTATATGTTAATTACATGTTATTAAATGTAACCATATAATGATATAGGTGGTGCTATCAGTGGTAAACCAACTTATGTGAATTATACATTTGAGTTTATATTTAGGTGAAGGATTTATGAATATACTTGAGTTAAAAATAAATAGTTGATTGTATAATTGAATTTATGTGCATTGTTGCTTATGTGTTTATAAGGGAATGATTACATATGTTATATGCATGCATGTGTGTTCAATGTATTTGTTGAAAATTATTTTGCTATATGTAATGTGTTTGTTGCTATGTGTTGTGTTGGGAAAAAACAAGAACTTGAACATCTATAGTGCACCTGGAATATATATACATGTATATATGAATATAAGTCTGTGGAGGATGATTTGGTATACACCCCATAGTGACCTCAATTATATATGTTAAATATTGGCTACAAAACCCAATATGTTAAATGTTGGCTACAAATCTTTATATATTATATGTTGACTACAAAGTCTTGTATCAATTTTGTGATCAATTTTATCTTAGTCTTCCCCATATGTGTGATTTTATGAAATTAATTGTCATTCTTAATTTATTCAATTTTTATTTGTAAATTGATTATGATGTTTACTCAAACTATGTGGTTATATATTATTATTTATTTAATTATTATTTTACATAAACTTTATAAGAGGTTAGGACGCTTTCTATATTATATAATTTCTCATTGAGTGGTGGTTATGCCCATCATTTCACAACTCAATTTTGCAAATTTTATTTAGTATTAAGTAAAACTACTTATTTCTCCAAGTCGAGCTGTTGAAATCTATAATTATATTTTCTCTGGGTGTCAATTATATTTGACTCAATTTATTTTCTATCTTCAGTAGATGATCTTTGTAGAATTTCAGTGTGATTTAATTATTCAAAACATTTGAATTTGATATATTGTAAACTAATTAAAATATTATATTTGATAAGTTGTCAATTACTCATTGAAATTATTTTTAAATAATTTATTTAATTATTTTTCATTTTCTCTTACTTGAAAACTTATATTTTTATTAATTTAGATGTGCATGTAGACTAGTAAAGTTAAGGTTACAACCTTGGTTTCACATCGATCATGACCCCCTCCCCCAAATTTGGGGGCATGACACAAAATGACTAAAAATTTATTATGTGACTTTCATAAAATAATTTAAAAAAGTATTTTTTGAAATAAAAATAAATAAATAATTTAAATGAAAATGAGTAAAAAATTGCATGACTATTATTAAAATTAACTCATAATAAAAATGTATATTTAGATGTGTGAAATAATAATAATAAGAATAATTACTAAATAGTATAAACTTCAAATACCAACAACACCAACAAACTGTATTGTTTCGCTATACAATCGACTAAAATAAAATAGCTACTGATGATATTTATAGTTTAGTTAATTGAATTATGAATATTATTTTAAATCGGTTGATGAGTTTTAACTAGAAAATTTTGAATTATAAATTAAATTAAAATTATGAAAATTGTTGATTGGATTATCTAAAAAATTGATTGATTACCAGCTAATCAATTAATTAAGTAAAAAATATTATTTTTTATAAAAGCATATAAACTATATTAATACAAAATGTTATATATTAAAACATCTATATAAATAATATCATGTATAAATTTATATAGATAAAAAGGGAAAGAGAGAGAATTATATAAGAACTTATCTGCAATATCAATGGCAGAACCATGGAGAGCTGATATGGGCTCAAGCCCCCAGCCGGCCGAAAGCTTGCAGTGGAGGAGGCCTCCTTTCATGGAGGAGAGAGGGCGGGTAAAAGAAGAAGCAGCCCCCCGATTCGAAAGTTTTTTTTTTTTTTTTTTTAAATGATCATAAAATGGCGCTAGTTTCATTTTAAGTGGAACGCACCGTTTTGTTAGGTGACAAACATAAAAAATTGTAACTGAAACAATTCCTTATAAGCAGCCCACTCCCACCCCTTTATCTCTCTCACTCTCGCACGTTTTCATTTTACTGAAATCACCATGTGCCTGCTTTCTTTTTTTTTTTATTTCATTTCTTTTTTTCTTTTCTTTTCTTTTTTCTTTTAATTTTTTTATTTTCTTTTATTTCTTTTTTTAAAGAAGAATAATATCAATAATAATAGTAATAATCAACAATTAAAATTTTTATAATTAGAATATGTACCACATAAATTAAATTTCTCTATTCATAATTAAATTAACTTTCTCAAAATACATAAATTAACTTAAATTGAATTGATTTTTTAAAATATAAATATAATATTTCACATAAATAATTAACATTAAATTTTACTTACATCAAATAATAAATCATTCATAATTAATTACTTCTCATGACAAAAAATATATCTCATAAATAATTTGATTTTTAAAATTTATAAAAATTATTTTCACATAAATAATTGTATTTTTTTATAATTAAATATTTTAAATTAATTAATTCACATAACATTCTTAATTAATTCATCTTAATCAATAACTCAAATAAACTTAAATAACTTAATATCTTTAACTTAAATTAATTAAATTTCTTAAATATTTATTTAACATAATTTATTCACATAATATAATTAACATTTAAATCATATACTCATATTAACTAAGTTAATTTTATAAATTTATTTATCATAGTTAATTCACATAATGTAATTAACATTGAAATTATTTAAATCATATGTTCGTAAAGTAACTTTCATAATTTTCTTAAATCTCAATAAAATTCATACTTAAATAACTAATTTCATATCTTTAAATCCCTCAATCATTAAATATATTTCTTTATATATATAATCATCTTAAAAATATTATATATCATCATGTACTCATTTAAATTTAATTTTTAAATATAAAATTTACATTAAACATAACTCTTTAAATTTAATTCATAATAAATAATATAACCTTAACTAAAATAATAATTTCTTTAACATAAAATCATTTCTCTTTAAAATACTTATATATACATTAAATAATTTCCTTGAATACATTAAAAAATATATAACCATTATTAAATCATCAAAATTCATAATTATATACATAAAAAATTAAAAAAAATAATTTGAAAATAACTTTGATTAACAAAATTTTTTAAAATCATATTTCAAACCTTATAAAATACTTCTCTCTAAAAAAACAGTTTTTTTTTCCCTCTATCTCTTCCCTTTTTCCATCCATCTCCTCCTGTTCTCTTTTTATCTTATTGCCACTGGTGTTAATTACTAGCAATTTTAAGTAATTAAATCTTCCCTAACAATAATTTATAGTTTCACCACAGTATAATATATATATATATTCAATCAATTTAATGAGCTATCAATTTTTTAATATATAAAATCAAAATTGAGTCAATAATTACATTTTTAAAATAAAAATAAAAATTATGAAACCAATTAATCGAAAATTTCAATTTAATTTTTGTCAAATTTTCTGCACGGTAATCTTTTTCTTTTGACCTTTCGGTTGAAGTGATGCTCGTTTGATAAACTTTTCAGTAATTTTTAAAAAGCACCTCACTTATATAAAATTCTAAAGCCACCCCTAACATTTTCTTAAATTCCAATTCTCCCCAAACCAAAAATTCATCCACCTCAACCTCCATCATTTCTCCTTGCGACCTGGTCTTGCTCTCTCGCCTCGTCGCCTCCATTTCAACTTCCCCTCTCAAAACCCCCAAACTGCCCCTCCCCCTCTCTGCAAACACTAATTCCATCTCCTCCTCACTTCCGTCAGAAACTTCATCAATCCTAAAATGGAGAGGATCATAGGTCACAAGTACAAGCTAGGACGCAAAATCGGAACCGGATTGTTCGGCGAAATCTACATAGGTATTTCTATTTCCTTTCTGTTTTGGCTCTAACGGTTTGATTATAGATGAATCTCCCTGAATGTTTATTTACTATATGGTAAAATTTTGGTTTCAGCTAGCCACATCAATAGCGGTGAAATTGTGGCGGTGAAAATTGTAAGTAAAACAAAAATAGAAACAGCCAAGTTTTTGCAATTTTTTTTAGATTGTTTTACGTGGGCAGCACATGTATACCTACTACATACAGACCCAAGAGTAAGAAAAATATTTGTTCCAAAACATGCTACAATCAAGTTTGGCACCAGGTTTTCTGTACTTACAAACCGGCACTTCCATGAAGCCACTGTATACTATCACTTTTTGCGGTCTCTCTGGGTCATCACCACAAGTCTTCCTCCTCCATTTTGCCAAGCTCCCTGAATGGGCAACAGTTCATGTGGATTCTTCTTCCAATATGTTTTTTCCTTGTTCATGTCATGATTGTCATTGTCTGGAAGTGCAGTAGCTGAAGTATCACCAAGGCGGTTTCTAAGGAACTTTGATATTTTGTACGAGGTTTATTCCCTCCCCCTACAGGTCCCATATTAGTCTTTGAGCAACCACCAGCTGACTGAGCATCATTTTCATTCCTTGGCTCCACTGAGGAATTTAACTTAGCTTCTTCGTCAACCAAAATTTTTGATTTGCCTTTTGCAGACTGACACATATCTCATGGTAAGAACTCGTCTTCAAATGAAGGTTTATGATTGAACTGCAAGTTTAACATTCCACTACTAAGCCTTTCTGCCAGAGCAATTTCCAAGGTGTAGATCCTATCGTCTTCACACTTCTGTTTACCTTTCTTTGAACTTTTCTTGCTTTTGGACTGACCAACATCAATGATCAAACCATTTCCTTTAGAACCATTCTTCCTTGAATTATTTGTGAATCTCAACAAGCTCTCTTTGCTTCTGAGCGTTGGGAAAAAGTATAGCCAGTTCAAGAATCAGATGTGCGATGCCAAATTGATGCACCTTGGAAATTGGTTGGTCAAATGTTTCTGAAACTGGGTTTGAAGCTGAAGAAGAGTACATGGCTTTTCTTCACCTCATTCATGGTTTCTTTAACTCTAACAGTACTGTAAAGGCAACCTAATTCCTGTAGCTGCAAGCTCATGAAACAAATAATGGGACATGCTTCATTGATAAAGAAGATGTCCAGCATCAAACATAGAGAAGCGAAGACACGAAAGGAAACCTAATAAAAGGTTTTCGAACTGGTTCTCTGAATAACAAGCTACCACTATTTCACGGTCCTAGTGGAATTGTCAAGCATTGATTTTAAACAGAATGTCATCCCAGTAACGGCTTCCAAGAGCCAGTTTCAAGATCCACTTCTTCCTTGCAAGACACATCAGAACCAGTTCTGAGTTGCACCACAACTTTTTTTTTTTTTTTTGAATTAAGAAAAAAAAATGCAGTATTCCACTGAATGTGGCAAGAAGAACTTCAATCTAGTTCAGCACGTAGTCAGTATTCAAAGAAAGTTTGTACAAAGCACTTCGATGTGCAATTAATTACCTCAACAGGGAATTGAGAGGATTCCAGAATCCACACCCCAATTGGAAGATTGGCATCTAAACAACCATCTTCATTTCGCATCCATATTTTCAATGACTCTTCGTGTACATCAATAAAACCCATCTCATATCAAAATCATAAGTATAGAAAATCTGGCAAAGGAAAACATATCCAGTAAGCAACAAACCTACGATTAAGCTTTAATATGTTGAAAAAATGCAATGGCAATGGACAGGAGGTCCAGAGGAATAGACGCGATAAGTTGGTACCTGAAACGCTAGTTAACTGGACTTTTTTCTGATTCTGAAGGATGCAGGTACCTAGATTCAAACTGATCCAGGTAAAAATCCAAAGCTTTAATATAAAAATACAAATTAAAGACCAGAAGCAGCTTATCATGAATTAAATCAGCTACATGGTAAAATACAACATTTAAGAAACTTTATGATCCATTATTAGAAAAATGGAATAAACACTTAACATATCATCCGTCAAACACTTAAACAAGTGACAGACTTAGTCATTTTCCATCCATGCACGCAGAAAAAGGAAAATAAAAGCTTTAATGGGCTACATGCACGCAGAAAAAGGAAAATAAAAGCTTTAATGGGCTAGGACCCAGCACCATCCAATGTGTCTACTTTGTCGTCTCCTTGTGAATGATACATTGAGCAAACTGAGATTCTCAGGTAGAAAAGATCAGGCCTCCCAACGTTCATGATATAAACATCAAATCCAGATTCTGTCCCTCAAATATGTAGCTGAAAGTACACAAGGGGGAAAAAAACCTCATTAATTGATCATTGCACCAGACAGTTTACAGCAATTATGACATATGTATCCATGGGCTCTATGCAAAGTATTTAAGCATAGCAAAATAAGGGGAAAAAATGACTGGAAGTAGAGTTATAATGCCAATTACTTAGTTGAAGAAATTCTCATCAAGGTGCTGACACCTGTTTTGTTCCCAAAAACACCACCAGTATTTGAAGCTTCATTTGGACCCTCTAATTTCTTAACATTTCTTCCAGTGGAACTGGGCAGAGCAAATGAACTTGATGGCATTGGTCCACTGGTCTCAATCTGCAAAACATATAATTTTATGTTTCTATTGTTCAGCAAATATCACTCCTGGGTACAACACACATGATTGTAAAACCAGCGAGGAATGAAGCTGTCTTCAATTGGACAGAGAAGGATGCATCACTTCCAACAGTGGATACAAAGGCATATTTCATATGAGATAAAGAGGGGGTAGATGGCTCACATGTTAGTCAATCAAATTATGAGTCCCTAAATTCTGAGATGGTTGTCTTAACTGCACAACACCAGGACAAACAGTATTATTTGATTCTATACCATCTGTAACTTTAGCTGAAAGAGAATTGCCATTGACCCCTGAAATTGCAAAAAGTTACCTAAAAGTTAGGCACTTCCTATGAGCTTGTTTGCGTATAGTTAGGCTTCTAAAATCCAATAAAGCTAAAGCTTGGTGTTCCGATCCCAAGGAATTAAATCTCATCCATCATTTTCCATGATCGCATCTGCATTAGAGAACTTCATCCATGCTTTGCTGATCGGTGTTTGCAGCTCTAGCTTGCACGCTAAGAGGGTCTGTTGCATTTCAAACAACCCCTATTGCAGAATTATAGAGAACTTACTAGTTTCTCCATCCATTCTCAGTTGAGAAAATATTAATGCGTCAAAAAAAATATAGAAGAGTTCAGCTTACTGTTCTTTCATAGAATCTAAACAAGTCCAGCTATGGTCATTCAACTTAAATTACTTAGCTATATTAGAGAAATAGAAAAACATGCATAATACAACTGGACACCATAAAGTAATGATGTTAAAGGTGAATCTATCATGATAGAGAAAAATCTTGTGCGCAAAATGAAGATAACAAGATCACAAAAATTTCCAACCTCATTCCTATTTTACTATTCGTTCACCAGAACTATGCTTACATTACCTCCTCCAAAACTGGCTTAAACATTAATACGCAAAGTAAAAATGAAAGACTGATTCAATTTACTGGAGATGTCTAATGATTTACCTCAAAATCCTTGCATTCCCACCAAATAATTCTTTCCGCCAAAAATATGGTACACAACATATATAATTTTCCTTATAGACTGAAGTAGGAAATCTAATAATATGACACATAGCTGGAAGTTTCCAAGCAACATCCCCGCACATTTATAAAAGTGAATCACCATCAAACATTATGGCTATCTTGGAGCTTACCTTTATGTTTATCCAGATCCATAGCCACAGTTTGACTGCTTGTAACACCAGAAACTGGCTGCAAGCCCTGAAGAATCTCATATGAAAAACAAAAAGTCAAGATTGAACAAGAGCAACCTGGAAGTAATGCAAATTATTTGTCTAAGCAAACACGGAAGGTAACCAATCAAGCATGTAATACATACATACAAAAGAACTGCATGGGAAAACCAAAACCAATAGCTGAGAGGGAAGGACTAACTAAAATGGGCTTAAAGATTAATTGGTTCCTGAAGTATTTAAAGAAGTCCAATTAAGAAAAAGAATTAACTATTAGCTTAATTTAAGACATAACTCATTTTTTTGGCTATTTAAGGCCAAATTTCATCTTAGACTAATGCATGACATTATGCTTGACAAAAGAAATAAAAAATAAAAATTTTTATATATATATATATATAGACACACACATGCTAACAACATTCTTAGCCAATAAAAATCTGCTCCTACTCCGACTGGATATCCTCCTAAAGAAGAGGTGACAGGACTGGAGCCAGAGGGAAGCAGAGGGCGAAGGGCAGAGGCAAGGAAGTGACACTACCACAACTACAAACCCATCAACCACAGTATCAATTCACAAAATCAAATACTCTACTATATTGAGGATAAAATCCAGATATCAAGTAAAATCCAAACACCAACCAAAACAAATAGATGCACATCAAAGTAAAATTAGTTCACATCATCAACCAAAAAAATCCAAACAACAAGTAAAATCCAGAAAAAGTAAGCAAATATAAAGAAAATCCCTATCGAACTCCTCTGGAAGACTATACAATCCAAACCTCAATTACTCCCTGCATTCTCATCTACGGGCCATCTCATATAAATCCCTCAAATACTCCACAAAGCCTTCAAGAAACTTGAGACCATGAAAACCACCATCATCACCGTCACCTTTGCCACCAAGGACCGACCCAAATCAAGAACCGCAAAATCTTGAACCTGATAAGTGCTATGATTGGGATTGTACGATTAGGACAATCTTTCAAAATCCTTGTTGATGGAGTCAAAGGTGGCAGTGGGGTCTTTGGCCTTGATGAGGATGACGAATCCTTGTGGATTCAATCTTGGCTGAGACTAACACAAAAGTAGACGTCTCTGTAGAGGGATGGAGTCAATGGTGGTGGAGGGATCTTTGGCCTTAATGAGGATGATGGTAGGATGGTTTAAAAATATTTTTATAAATAAAAATTGATAAAAACTGGTTTTTCTTTCTTTTGTCAAGGGTGTTGTTTACATGCAACTCTCCCATGGAATTGGCCTTAAATAACCACAAAAGTAAGAGTTATGTCATAAATTAAGCTAATAGTCAATTTTGTCCTTGATGTTTTTTGAATAGTTCAAGGACCAATTAAGTCTTTAAGCCAATTAAAATGTCATACATTTAAGTCTGTAGGTGACACATTGGAAATGACAAAGAAAGAAAAGGGGGCTGGGGGGTTTAAAACACTCACTGATGATTGAGCTTGTTTTTTCCCAGCTGTCTGCTGGTACTTTAGAATGGTCCAGTCGAAAATGTAATCAAATTTGTATCCTACCAGATATAGGAAAAGAAGCAATGAGAAACTATTTGGAAAGCTTACCAATTTAATGACAAAATCAAGATAGGAATACCACAGCAATAGGAAAAACATTTTTCAATTATCAGCTTCCTTTTTTTGTGCACTCAATACTGCATTGAATCCAATAGGGGAAAAAAACAACATAAGCCAATATAATCTATTCTCGGACACTGAAAGTAAGAGTTGACACTTAAGTGTAAACTAGCATTTCTAGCTCAAAATATTGTTTTTGGGCAGCAGTGCCTAGTGCATGAGGCTTCCCACAAAACAAACATCGGAAAAGGTAGATGTATGCAATCTTCCCCTTGCACTACAAGGAGGCTATTTCTAGGATCTGAACATGCAACCTAAATTTCACAATAGAACAACCTTTCTTTTGCACCAAGGCTCAGCTTAATACCATAATAATGGCAATATAGAAAAACCAAGATGGCATGTGTAGGTAGTGTTAAAGAACTTAAACTGCAGAACTTCAGATCTTACATGAATCCATCTTTACACTAATTGTACTTTAAGAAAGAAAAAATTGGCAATAATCATACTTCTGTAGCAAAAAAACAATTTAAATAAAGCAATTAATCAATGTATAAAACCATCAGACTGCCTTGTTCCCGATGACATGGGTGTTGTGATCCTCTACATCAAAGGGAGGAACTTTCCATTGTTTATTGGCACCAGAACAATGGCTTCTCAAAATTTAATTGATTATCTTCCCGAGCAAACAAGTCACGAAAAAACAGGCGCTTCAGAAATCCATAATTAGGCCGCTGGTCAAATGTTAAGGAATGGCAATAATGAAAATACGATGCAAACTCCACAGGGTGTGACTTGCAAAGGACCTTTCAGAGACAAGCAAGTGAAGTGACCTTTAAAACAAAAGGTGCAAATTTAAACTGAAACAAGCAAATACGGATAGAATTTCGGTTTTGCAGCAGCTATCCAAACATTTAATCTCCCCCTCCACCCCCCCTCCCACTCCCTCTTTTCCCCCTTCCCCCTCTTTCCCTGCTGTACGCATTAAACTCTTAGAAAACCCACTCCTATTATCAGCTTCAACAACTTCCAGTTATATATATTTAGTAATATGTAATATATTTCAAATTTAAAAAATAAAAACAATAACAAAAAGAGAGAAAGAAAGAGTCACAGAAAGCAAATAACATGCTAGCCACAATTCTTGAAATAGTTATTCAAGCTTAGATTTCCATTATTGCATTTGTTTAAGGTTGCTGCTGTCTTCACGGGATTCACATGCATGCAGTGCTTTAATTTGATGATTTAGGCAGAATGAAAGTTTGAGAAAAGACATATTTTGTAAAACTATATCTAAGAGCCAATTTTACAGTAACAGTAAATATATTCCCCTCGCAAATCAGAATATAACTACCAAATTCACTGCACATGGTCACAGACCTCAATTGGAGGTGACAACTTCTTTTCACATATTTTTGCTTCTTTGTCGCTCCTTTCAGACCCTGCCAAGGAAGGCTACATGAAAAAACCAATTATCAAATAGTGAAGACCAAGTTATCAGATCATCTAGTTGAAACATCCATACTCCCAAATGATGGTACAGTAAATTAGCAACCAGCATCAAAATAACAGCCCAAACATTACTAAGCAATAAACCTAACTTCCTTTTAAACATTAATGATAACTAACGAACATACCTCCCTCTCAAAGTACAAAAGCACATACCCAAGAGATTCCAAATCATCACGACGACTTTGCTCTGAAGAAATGTCACAAAATGAGTAAAGCTCTCGGGTAGGGTTCAGCAGTAAACATACTAAAAAATATCTCTCACTTACCAATTCCAAGATGAGTATTGCAACTTGCATAGCGTGCAGTCCCTGTTAAGTTTTTGTTCTCTCTGTCTGAGTTCATCAAAGTAGGGAAACAATGATATTCAGCCAATCAAGGTACACAAGGAGGTAAAAAAAAAAATAAAAATTGCATGACTAATTTATTCTCACATCTTTGGCACAGAAAAACATACAAATTTGACACCACAATAACCACAGAAAATAGAAACCCAAAACACATGCCAGATATCAACCAAGGAACTGCTTATACAAAGATTTACATATAAGGAATATGACGATTTGTTGTTGAGTCCCTATATCTTTTTGCTAGTCCAAAATCAATGATGTAGACCTGGCGAGCATTTTAAAAAGAATGACAATGGGGAGGAGGGAAGAAAAAATGAAGTACGTGAAAATATAATTACCCACACAATTAAGGCATTGAAGACAAATGAACAGCTAGAATCGCTACCTGATTAGCTTTCCTTCCTAGACCCATGAGGAAGTTATCTGGTTTGATGTCTCTATGCAAAAAACCTTTAGAATGTAAAAATTTTATCCTTGAAATCTGCATTCAAACAAAAGCAGGAAGAGGGGGAAAAAAAACAGCCATCAAAAGTTGTTTTTCCCCCGACTTACATATCAACAATGAAAACCCCCACAAACAAAATGTCCAACAATTCCAAAAGCCGACTCAAATAATGTTTTAAACTTGTAAGGGCACCAAGTATAATAAACTAAAAACAGCTACACAGCCCAATATTCATATTATTGAACAAGATAAAAATTACCATCTGATCCCACAGTACACAAACGGGTCTTCCGAGCTCAGCCCAAGCAAATCCAACACTAGCACATTATCATCCCCGTCCACCCCACACCATCTTATGCTGGCAATGCCACCTAAAGCAACAACATTTGGGCCAAAAATTAGAAGAAATCCTCATGGCTAGTCGATAATATATTTTTCGGATACACATTTTGTGAGCTAAAAGTAAATTTCAAAAGAAGCTAATATTTGAAGATTTTGCAAATAGATATTAAATTAGATTGACAAGGTAACAAAACTACTTCCATAAACAGATAAAAACATTCTCAAAACTTAGAATGGTTCTAATTTAACTAGCAAATGTAGCTTTTGATAACAGCAATGCCAAACACACCGCCCTAGCATTTTTCCCTATACTTACTCCCCCCTTGTAGAACCCCATATAACTTCGCTTCGTATAACAATTGCGGATGCTTTGTCTTGCTATTTTCCTAAAATACCAAAAACACACAATTTTTTTGATTATTACTTGCATATGTAAAAGTTTTTAAGGTTCCATTTGGTTGACATACTAAAGTTGGTTCAATTTTTTTTGAGAGTGCTACTTTGAAATCATAGTGTGATGTCCTTTCCGATGCAACAAAAAAAAGTGAATGATCGGGTAGATAACCAAAAAAATAAAGTTTTTTTTTTTAAAATTTTAAAAAATCATTTATTTGTAAATTCATTTCATGAAGGTTGCATCGGATGTTTTTAATTTTTGAAAATTCAAAAGTGCATTTCATTTGAATTCTTAATTGATTTAAGATTTTTGCATTTTATTTTGATAAAGTTATATTTTATTTTGAGTAATTTTGTTTTGTCTTTTGGCTCCAAAATAAGTTAAAACTTAGTTGTATGATTTCTTGAGATTAATTTAAAAATTAAATGATTTTTTAAAATACAAATAAATAAATGATTTTTAATGAAAGTAAGTGAAAATGAAGCCCTTTTTATGATGAGAAGAAATATTAGATCTCTTTTTATAATGTTTGTTTGGGATTAAATTCTTTTTCAATTTTGTACTTCTTTTTTTTTTAATTAAGTGAATGCGCAGAAATGACGTCCTCCTAGGTGTGTTGACCGCATTATTTGAATCAACGGGGAGAGGTGAAAAAGTGAAATCAGGTTGAACTTTGATTAAGTAGAGCAATAATGGCTGTACGTTTAATTCCAACGCGCGACTGAATCCACTTTAACAGATACCATAATATTTTAGAGGTGTGGCCATTGAGAGTCCAATCCCAAAGGGGTTAATTTGCCAGAACTTGCGTCTAATGAAAGGCCGATGTTTTGCAGATGGGACTGGTCATAGTTGGGCAATGCAACCGAAACTCTTAATTATTGAGTTCAAATCTCAATCCGCAAATTACTTGGTATGTGGAAATTTTAAGGGCAAGTGTTTCATGTCCTACATAACATTTGCTTATTTTCTTTTATTTTTTTGGCAATGGTTGAGATTGCAAGTGGATTGGTTGATATGCAATGCTAGATGGCTGATCAATTAAATTTATCTCAATAACTTCATAAATTACAGCACAAAATTGTCACAAGATAAATACGACCAAAGTCATAAATTATTTTGGCTTTAACAAACCCAAATTTGAGTTGGTATTTTAATTTAGTAATAAAAGTAAATCTAAATTTGAATCTCATGAAATAGGGTAGTATTCTGATCCTTAAAAAACCAAAATTTTGATTTTGAATTGGAAAGCAGTTTCTCAATTTTGTTTGTGGATCCCTTACATCTACTACTGTTGCACGCAATATTCAATCACTAGGGCTTTAGCCTTTGGGCTCAAGTAAGTGGCTGTATCAAAATCTAAATTGGGATCTCTGATGATTTGATTATCCCGGATGCTAATTTAGAGTAATTATGGATAGCAAAAAAAGCAGCAATGGCACTGCCATCATAGCCTACCAGGAATGTAGCCTTTGTGGAGGCCAGGGTGAGCGTGGTGGATTAAATCCTGGAAATCTCGGCACTTAGGTTCTTGAATTGTTTTTTAAAAGGAAATGTGGTTACGTCTAATGGAATATTTAGGTGATGATGGAATGTGGGACCTGAAGAAAGTAAAAATTGTGGTGGATAGACATGATGAGACTTGAAGCAATGATGAAAAAGCACCTGCAGTTGCAGACAGATAACTCTTGTTGTTGTCGATGTTTGTTGGGTCTGCGTCTGCCGTCAACTCACGCCGCTAATTATAGTTTTTGTAACTTCTAAGCCGCCCTTTAATCCCATTTTTAATCGCACTCGTGTGATCTCCGACCATTTAAAATTTCCACTAAAACTTTTTCTTTTTTTTTTTTTTAAAAGTTCGGCTAAAATTAAATTTGTTATTTTTGAATTTGAAATATAAATTATATATTTTTAAATTAAAGGCACATTCATATTGAAATCTAATAAATTTTCCCACGAATTTACATAAACATAAATTCGCAGGACTCCTTAAATTAATAGGTGTCATCATTAGAATGGTAGCCTCATCAATTTATGTACTCCTATAAACACATGTGAAATAAAATTCTGCAATTACATAAATTTTACTATATAAATGGATAAAGACATTCAGAACCTTCCAAGCTCATGATATTTTTAATTAAATGTGTCCCTATTACTAATCTTTTGACTGAATCAAGAATACTTGATATTTAGTATGTTCTTTTATTTTTGTCTGAATTAAAATTAAATAATTAGATTAGTGTTTTTTTATTATATTTCTCTCGCTATTTTTATGCATCAATTAAATTTATATGGCTTTATGGACAATATTAAATATATTTTTACATTGATTTAATATATTTAAGAATATTTATTATTTAAAGTTAAAAAGTAAATTAAAAAAAATCAAACTTTGTTAATCATTTAAACTAACCCTTGTCATTTGCATTAGTGTCTCTGTCGCCACAGATTTGAAACAAGATGACAAGTTCTTTAAAGCAGAGTTGCAGATTCTCATTCGACATGGATTCCTGACATTGTTTCCCATTTTTGAGTCCTAGCTTAAACCTCAAATTCAGAATTATTCTTCCTTTTCTTTGTTTCTATTCGATTGCAAGAGACAATACTGCACTTCTTTTTTCTTCCCAGTCAAAAAAGAGGTCATTGGATACAAGTCAAGGTGAAAAGTGGGAAAATCAAAGACGATAAAATAAAATGCATAAAAGGTTGAAAGTGGTCTACCTCTCAAATTGCTTTGAAACCATTTCTGAAATGCCTTTCCTCCACTCTTTATCATTTATTATTTTTGTTAATTTAATTTCCACTGAATTTAAATTAGCAATCTCAAATTCTCAAAAAAAAAAAAAAAAAAATCATTATTGAGAACCATGTAAATAGGTAATTTCTCATGTCTTATATGTACTTGCCTGAAAGATAGTCTAGTGCTCTTTGGCCATTGTTGTTGTGCATAGCTATTTGCCTTCGTGATCCTGTAGACAGGATGGGTCCCATTTCCTTGATTTCCAGCAGGAAAATCCAAAATCCTGGAAAATACTGCTTATAACTTCCAATGGGTCCTTCTGTGCTGCCGTATAGTTGAGATTATTATAAAAATACCTCTATGTTGATGTTAAAAAATCATAAATAATATATATATAAAGTGAACAAAATAAATTCATTATAGTTAATAAATGCAATCATCAATTAATTTATTTCACTCACAAATCCTTAATCCGAAAAAAATACCCAGCAAGTATCTCTCACCAAATAAATAACTAAATCATTCAATAGAGGCAAAGCAAGAGGGCTCCCGGGAAGATCATCTGATAATTACTTACTACAAGCACAAATCAAAAGAAAAAACTCACCACTAACAAAAGCCTATTCATTCATGTTGGGTTTCCCCCACCCACTAGCACACACACAAAACAAAAGATCACAGCCTCCTTTTTTATGTCGGCCAACTTAAACCAATTCCAACTAACTTTTTCTACTTTTTTAATTCTATTTTCTTTTTTTTTTTTGGAAATTCTCTTTAGCATTATTGGAGAAAAAATTACATTGATTAAATTTAAACTTTAAAATTCAATTTTAGATAATTTTACCTTAATACAGTGTCATTGTATATTTATTAAGTGTTGTCTTTTTCTCGAGGCTACATCGTTGGCAATGAAGAGCAAGAGAAACCTCACTTTTTTCTTTAATAATAGCGATAGATGTGACAGAGAACTCTTAACAATAATGATGAACCCGCCGCTGAAGAAAAATTGGCTCTTCAGCTCTTTTATGTATAAAACACAGAGGATTGGATATCAAAAGTAGATAGATACAGGAAACTGAGGACAAAGATGAACTATCCTTTAATGGGGCCCCTCTTATCTTTCCTGTAGCATATCTCACACACACACACACATATATAATATATATATATATACATGAATGTATCTTTTCTTTTTGTTCACTTTCATTTTTTCCAATAAAGAAACGAGCAATTTCACTTCACTTGTCATGTTAAATATCCTTCTGTGCTTTCTTTCTTCTTTAGCATGAGAAGTTGCACCAAAGGCCGAAGTGCAGAAGAGTCTGAACCAAGTGGAAATAGCGGGCGCAGAAGTAAGCTTCTTTTGATGCTTATAAAGCTATCCTTCTTAGTGCAAAAATGGAGCACTATGGTTATGTCCTTTTCATGGTTTTGGTGTGATTCAGTGAGCTCTAGCAGTAGCAACAGCAGCAGCAGCAGCACAAAGAGCTTATCACAAAAGCTGGAGAACATAGATGAGTATGGTCCTGCTCTGTGGCAACCAGTTTCATGTGATGCACCAGAAACCCCTACTGAGTCTATGGAGTTTCTTGCAAGATCATGGAGCCTCTCAGCCATGGAGCTCTCTAAGGCTCTTTCCAACACTCATGTAGCTCCCGAAAACATCAACAAGTTGCCACCTTTGTTTTCTACTCAAGTTGAAGAGAAAGATGCAAGTGCTACAGCTCCTAAAGAATCTGTAAGATCGCTTAGCTCTGGTACAATACGCAATTTACTTCCAACATGTCCAGTAGTCATGGTTTCTTGAATAAATTATGTCGGAATAACATATATCCAATTATTATAAGTGTCCTATCTCTTCCTGAAGATCTTATTGTATTGTTTTCTGAAGCATGTGGTCTGCAATCTGAATGTTACAGCAACTTCAGCAGTTGCATAGTGAAGCTAATGGTAGTCCTCCAGTATATCCAAGAGATAATGAAGAAATAAAAGTCTCTCTCTCTCTCTCTCTCTCTTTTTTCACTCTAGTGATTTTTAACATGCTCCTAAAGTTAACAATAAATGTGAAATTTATCTAATTTGCCCATATTTGCAACAGTGTAAATAAAACATTATATTCTTTATGTACTAAAAGTAAACCCACTGAAATAGTCAATATTTAAGGGCAGGAAATGAATAAGCCTATTGATCCACAGGAATAAGTAAATAGCATAAGAACAGCACACCTGCCTATATCAGACTGAAAACCTGCAGGTATGAGAACATAGCATTTAATCCAGAATAAACTGTTTAGCATAGTACTACTTCTAATAGTCATATTATGTATGCAGGAATTATTATTACTTCATCAAGCACTTAATCCAGAGTTCCTCTCCAGTCAACAAATGCTAAAAACTGGGGTATCTCATTGTTCATCATTGTCAAAATGGTAAACAGTACTATTGGTGTAATCCTTACTTGACCTTACTGATGTGCAGCTATATAAGAGCATAATGAAAGGCAGAACAATGGGAAGATGGTTGAAGGATCAAAAGGAGAGGAAGAAGCAGGAGATCAAAACTCATAATGCTCAATTGCATGCAGCCGTATATGTAGCAGGTGTGGCTGCTGCTGTTGCATCACTAGCTGCCTCAAATGCCATGTCCACGGAAATGGCAGTAACTCGCCAGAAGATGCCTTACAGAACATCAGCTGCAATGGCTTCAGCAGCAGCTCTGGTAGCATCTCACTGCATCGAGATTGCTGAGGAAATGGGAGCCGAGCATGAACAAATATTGAAAGTTGTAAATTCAGCAGTTAATGCAAGAACTAGTGGCGATATGATGACCCTAACAGCTGGAGCAGCTACAGGTATGAGAAGAACTTCTTTAATTGTTTATAAAACTTAGCGTGCGCACCTTCGCTAAATACATAATTTAATTTTCTGATCATCCAATCTGAAATAAAGTCAGGCCAAATATGCGATTAATTGCTAAAATGAGAATGGCAGGAAGTAATGAAAAAATTGAATCAATGAGTTATCTTTAGATCTTTCTAGTTACCAAAATAAAGTGTTGTCTAAATGTATTATAAATTTACATGAGCAGCCCCACGAGGAGCTAACACTCGAGCAAGGCTGCAAAAAGGGCATGGAACTACAGCCTTTGTTCTGGTAGAGGAAAAGAGTGAAGAAGGAAAAGAATTTAACATCATGGCAGCATTTAACTTTGTAACTAGAGGCGGAGAACTTCTCAAGCATACAAGGAAAGGTACATATCTTTACATTGATACTGGAAGGAAGCATACCTAGAGGTAAAGTCATGTTTACACACTCCATAAGAGAGATGCAACAGGCACTGACCGTCATGTGAATGTTGATGGCAGGAGCTCTACACTGGAAGAAAGTTTCTTTTAACATCAATTCAAATTGGCAGGTACAGGCCATGCAACTAGATTGGGCAACTGCAGGAAATGAATTCAAGCAATTTTCAATTTCGGGAGGACACATAGAATCTATATTTAATTTAAGTGAAAAATACTTCCAGGAAGTTCGCCTACAAACAAAAAAAAGATGCAGTACTTCTTTTTCTGCATATTTTTGTTTTACAAAAATCATCAAGTACATACTAAAATTTGAATAAAAACAGGTGGTAGCCAAAATGAAAAGCAAGTACATGGCAGGAACATTCACAAAAAAGAAGAAATGTAAGCAAAGTCTCAAACCCATAACTAATACTACCTTTCTCTCTGCTCATCCACTAAGTATAGCCATGCTGCTATCGCAGATGTAGTCTCTGGAGTATGCAGTGACATCCCAGCATGGTCAGGAAGGGCGAGAGAAGATTGCAACAAGCAAAGAGCCTACTTAGGGATAAAAATGGCTGAAAGAGTAATAGAGTTCGAATGCAGAAGTAAATGTGACAAACAGATGTGGACTGAGGGGATTCAATATATGCTGAATTGTAGTGCCAATATAAAATCTGAAACTACTTTTGATTTCTGCAAAACTAGACTTTGACTTTTGCAAAGTTACTAACAAGAAATGTCTATCTCAGACTTCCTTGGCATGTATCATGCAAAATGTAAATGCCATTGTTACAGTCAATATGCAGAGCCACAAGAAGACCGAAGATCCGATGAATGAGATTGGCTTGGGTACATTCTAACGCAGATCATTTCTCATGAGAAAATAGATATTTGGAAAAGGAAAACGTTCCAAGAGACAAAATTGTTAAGAATCTTGACATGAATTCAGTCAAGCAGTTACTGAAATTCTTTTATCACTCCACTTCCCTGATAAAATCAACATTATCAACAAAGGCCTGCAAGAAGAGGACAAAAAGAAAATTTATATGCTAAAAAAAATACTCCATCCTAGTGAAAAAATTAATAATAAAATGAACCTCACAAGATTGTAGAACTCAATGAAAAGAAAAAAAGAAAAAGACAAGAATTTATCCATGTTACTCTTTTCTTCCTATTGAAATCAACATTGAACAATTGATATTTAAACAATCTATAATGGATGTACTGACAAAAAGAATCCAAAATTGACAATCGATATCCAAATTAATACGACTTCGTTTTGTTAAATCTACCATGATTAGCTGATACGGAAATTATCCTCTTCAAAAAAAATTACATTGCTGGGGCCATAAACATTGTCCACCAGATTGTTAGGAAAACCCAGTCGATGCTGAATGGACAACTGATATTGAGAATTCTGATGACTATTCTTGCTTTACAACCACAGTACTTATGCTAATTATCTATTAGAGAAAGTAGAAACCATGAATCCAACCAAAGTAATAAGTACTAATGTTGATTTAAGTTTAATCTAGAGGACTTTTTCAAAGGCTTCTATAAAATGAAAATAAATGCAAACCCAATGCCAACAATGTTTGTAAGCAACCCAACAGGAAGGGGACTCTGAAAGCCTAAGATAAAGCTTCCAAACGTAAATCCATACTACTTTCCAATCATCAGGGTCCAAGCATGCAGTGATCTTGGTATTGATTCCCAGTATAGGAACAGGTTCACAAATGATATTTCCTCCACACAGTTTAATTGCTTCTGCACTTTTATAGACATCATTCGTGCCTATTGCAATCTGGTAGATATATGAACATTTAGTATAATAACATAGATAATCCTGAGAAGGAGATAAAGATATTTCCATGATATATGCATGGTAGGTAAGAAGAACATAGATGCAATATGCTGCAAAATAAAGAAGTAACCTGTGTATGACCATTTCCTTTTCATATTCCGTGATCCCATAGTTATATGTCAGTTCCAGCACAGCATTTTTATCTTCTGGATCATATCCTATAAAGGCTACTGTATACTGTAAAGTTAACAACAACTCAATTTCTGTGGCGTATTATATTATATGACTAACAATAGACAGAAACGCAGGGGGAGACTTTTGTGGAGAAGAATTGGTATATAAATGACAGAGTTGTCGAAAACCATTAACTTTTGGAAAGAAAAACCATCTTCTTCAAACTTAAATTAACATGGACAACCACAAACATAAGCAAATAATCAGAAAAACTTGACTCATTGAATTTGTTTCCAGCAAAAGATGATAAACTACCTCTGATTCTGGGTTGTCCCTTTTGCGGAGAAGTTGCATGCAGAAGGCCTTCAAGTTGGAACAAACGTGAGAAATCCAGTTATTTTATGTTAATGACAGTCAATGAAGCTATGACCACTTCTCTAATTTCGGACAATCTAAGATTCTAGCAGCTCTAGCTACATGTATTGAAAGTTACCTTCTTGTGGAAATTTATGGAGCAATCAAGATCACCCACTCTAAGCATCACTAGGCACAGAGGCTCAGGTGTAAGTCCTCTCTGCAAAAGCTCAAATTTATAACCAGCTGGATCTTCAACAAAAGCAGTTATTGTACTTCCCCCTTGAACAAGACCAGGTTCTCAAATGACTGTGCCCCCTTTTGCCTTCACAAGATTAACCATCTTCAAAACCTAAGTTGAAAAGGATCAAATGCAAACACAACATAGTTATATACGCTTATGGTAAGAGGTGAAATGCCAATTATTAGCTGAATTGAGCAACCTTGGATGCATACCTATTCAGAAAACATTAGTTTGATTAGGAGTTTAGGCTCTCAACTACTCAAAGCAAGACTATATTGTAAGAGACAAGTAAAAAGTCCACCTCAAAAGGTAATTACATTAGGGAATCAAATTTAGTTCGCAGATTAGATGTCACATGTAATACACAGCCACTTCAAATATTATGAATAGTACTTAAAAGCTTCAGCAAATTAAGATGCACTTGCATCCTTTACTGCAATACCAAAATGGCTAAATCCATCTCCAATGTTATATTTGTCAACCCCATAATCTGCATATTTTACACATTTTATTAAGACTCAAAGATAAAAAACGAGAAGATGTAGGACCATTCTCAATTGAACATATGTACAAACACATTGATAAAGGATGATTGACTTACTGTAAGTAAGCCAAACAGTAAAATTAGAATTTTCAGGTATCCAAGAAAAGCATTTGAATATCTCTCCTCCGCTATATCACGTTTCCTTAACAGCTTCATTCCCAAGCACTCAGTGTAAAATCTGTGCATTCCAAAAGCTAATTGACAGACCCTAAATTACTGGACTAACAGAACTATGAAACGTGTCATGATTGAACAAGTAAAAAAGGCACTTACTTGATAGTTTTCTCCAAGTCACCAACGCAATAAACAACATGAAGCATTCTTCTATTATCATTGTTAAACCACTTGAACACATCTTGATCAGCAACAGCAGTATTAACTAGTGTTGCTTTTGGAAATGTGCTAGAGTCCATCACATTTCCATCCATTCTTAACAATTTAGATGTTCTTACGCCCAACAAATGGGACTCAGAAATAGCTGGACAAACGAAAATCGAATTTAGTGTTATAAACCTAAATACATATATAGCCAAGTTGAAGACATGGAGAAACTACATATAACAAATCAAGAAATCCCGAAACATCCAAGAATCATAAATTTCTGTCCAAGATTCAAAAGAAACATAGAGTCATGTATTAGGGATTAGAGATTCTTACCAGCACCAAGTTGAAAGAGACTAAGTCTTCGAGAAGTGTTGTGATTGAAACTACTGCTGCTACTGCTGCTGCTGCTGCTGCTAGTAATAGCAGCAGTAGTCGTAGTATTATAAGTATTGTTTCCATTTTGAGGAGAAGAAAGCTCAAAAGAATGTGGGTGGAAAGAAGCTTTGTTCTTTTGGGTTGAGACACGAAGAAGAGGAGAAGAGGAAGAAGAAGAAGAAAAAAGATGGAAATGGAAGTGATCCTGCCATTTTTCGTGCTCTATGTTTCGTCGTACAACGTGGCTGTGTTTCTTGGCTATGTTATCTACTTGCAGTCAGCAAATGGATACAACAGATAGAAGGCCCATAGGCCATAGTTTAAGTTGTCTTTCTCGCTCTCTTCCCTGTCTGGCCCACCATCTAAGCATTCTGCCTCTCTTCTTCTTCTTCTTCTTCTATTATTATTATTATTGTTGGTTGATTCTTATAAATCTCAATTTTATTTCGTTTTTAAGCTGAATTGCATTATTTTCAAAAAATCAAAAAATATAGAAAACTTATTAAAAAATCAAAGGAAAACAACGAAAAACAATTAAAATAGAATAACATTGAGTTAATAAACCATAAAGTCAATGACAATTCTTAGCTATCGTAACAAAAAGATGATTGAAGAAAAGGTGAGAGAATACCAGAGCAACTTGTTAACAATTATAAGGAAAATTGTTAAGAGCATACTTTTAATCTTATTTTTTAAATTACCATTCATAATTATTTTTTCGTTATGCAATTAGGTAATATGAAATGACAAAACCATATAATTCTGAATCATTTATTCATCAAATAATTAAATTTGATAAATGATAGAACTTGGTCTATATAATTTCTGAGATTAGTTTTATATATTATTGGATCATTTGAATTTGAATTCATCCACAAATAGTAAACTCTAGCAATAATAGAACAAAAAAATGAAAAAAAGTATTGCTTTTATCTGTTACTCCATATTTCAACTTTCTTTTTTTTTTTTTTTTTTTTTTTGAAGACAATGGTATTTCTTTCTTTCTTTTTTTTTCTTTTTCCTTTTTTTTCTTTTTTCATTGAAAGCTAGGATGGGGATACCCACAAAGAAAACAAAGCCAGGACCAGCTTAGCCTATAGCGGCATCCCCACCATTAATTGATCTAGGCCAGTATCACTTTCTTTATCTCCTATTAAAGACACGGTTTGGTGGGAGTCATTTAAAAGCAAAAGAGAAAATACAAAAGCTACCATGTGATTTTTCTCATTGATAAATATGAGTTGTGATTTATTTATTAGTAAAATTGTATTCTATAGTATTTGTAAAATAATATTAAATCTGTAATTTTATTATATCTATTTGGCTCTATATCAAATTTTATTCATTATTTTAATTAATTACATATCTAAAATTTAGATACATAATTTTTTTTACTTTAAATATAAATTTTATTTATTTTTTATTTACTTTTGTATATTTTTAAACAAATTCTATAATAATAAAATAAAATTTATTTAAATATATATATAAAGTAAAAAAATAAATTCTAAATTTAGAATAAATAAATTATGTACTCATGTATAATTAGTTGAAATAATATATAAAATCTATAAATAGATTAGATGGATGTAACAGAGTTACAAATCTAATAGCACTCTGCAAACGACGTCATATCACATTATCACATAGTATAGTTTTTCAATAAATAAACTATACGATCATATTTGCTAAAAACGAAAATCACATAATAGAATTTTGTATTTTTTCCAAAAGTAAAATAATCAATCATATTAATTATGTAATAATTTATATATTAATATTATAATGCATTTAGTAGTTTATTTTTAAATCAATTCAACTTTATTAATTTAGGTAGTTGGAGTTTTTTATTTCAAGCAAATTCAATTAAAGTTATTAATACAAAATATATTAAATTTAGTATTTAAAGTTATTTTATAAAATTAAATAATTTTTAACTAATATTACAAGTAATATATATATATTGTGTGTAGCCCTATTTAATTTTTGCAGATTATCAAAAAATAAATTTAAAATCAAACTAAGAAAATAATTTTCCAGAAGTTTCAAATCAAATCCAATTTGGTCATTTTCTATAATCCACGATTTTATTTATTTTGAATTACATTGATTGATTTAGATGGTTTTTCAAAGTTTTTTATTTACACTCATAAAAATGCATGAAAATCTCAGAAATAACAAATCAACTATCAAGACAAGGCATTAAAAATGTAACACGTCTTTATTTTTATGCTTTGCGCGATATATTTTTTTCAAATAAAATAAAGGAGAAAATATTTATAAAATTTTTTTAAAGCGAATAATTTTAAAAAAGTTACCTAAACACTTTTTTCTATATTCTTTCTTATATATAAATTAAAGCTAACTATTCAACTTCTAATATATGTATATTTAATAAAAAAAAAGTTAATTAAATTATCATAATTGATTTAATAATGAATGTAAAATATTAAATGATTTATAATTACTCTAATATTAGTTGTCACCAATATATAATAAAATTTTAAAGTTAAAAAAATATAATAGTGATAAATATGAATAAATTATATATTGAGTAAAGAAAATAAACTTTCTCTATGTTATGGCTATATTAATTATAGAAAATTATTATAATTTATTGTTGTTTTAGATGATTTAGACTAATATAATTAATTTATATAATTTAGGTGAATTTATAACTAAAGTCAATTGAATTTAATCTAATTTGTAAATATATTTAATTTAGTAAATTTATGTTAATTTAATTAGTTAGTATAGTTAATTTAGTAAATTTAGGTAATTTAGTTACTCAATATTTTTAGTTTTATTAATTGTTGTTATTAAATTAATTTCAATCAATTTATGTGACTTTAGTATGATTATATTAATCAAAGTATATTTAGATTAATTAAAGTAACAAATTAATTATATTTCTATAATTTTGTATTTGAAGATTATTTTATTAATTTCAAGAAAAGATATGATTGATTTTATAATTTAAAATATTTTCTTTTTAATGATTTTCAAAAAATTTTATCACCATATCTTAATTTGAAGAAAAAGATGTGATTATATTATTGTAATAATTATAATTGAGATAATTATAATATAAACTTTCATATCTTTATAGCGAAATATATACATATCCTATAATAAATTGATAAATTTTAAATTAATTGTTGATAAAATCTAAAAATTTATATGATAATTTATTATATTACATATTAAAGTAATAAGAGAATATAATATATATATTGTAGGCTTAGATCAATATTTTTGTTACATGTTAATGTGTGTAAGTTTATATTGAAAAATAAAAATTATTTTTTAAATATATATTTTATGACCTCATTAAAAATTATAAACTTTATTATGAGATTAGGTAGGTTTTGATTATGAGAGTTATACCAAAATTTGTTGCTAACCCACACATTATATAATTTATTTGATATTTGTATACTTTATATTTACTAATTCTAAGAAAATTTATACTTTATTAATTTAGATATAAATTAATTTATTAATTCTTATCAGTTGATTCTAATAATTACAAAGAATTATTGAAATAGCTTTAGTAATTTTATATATTTGATCCATTAAATATAAGACAATATATTTTAAAAACAAATTATAATTAATTCTAATAAGATTTTATTAAAAATTTTTAATGATTCATAATATTTTAAATTACATGAAATTAATATATATATATATATATATATATATATTATTCATAAAAATAATAATAATATTCATTACATTTATATGAAAAAATATAAATTATTAATTATTTCTTTAAAAACAAATTTATTGTAAGAAATTAAATAGAAAATAAATTAATTTTCATTAAAAAATCAAGATCTAAATATAAACAATAATTAGTAAGCTATTTAAAGCTCTTAATAGCATGACAAATGTAAAATTATAATTCTTATATGTTAATTAAAAAATTCAACATTTAATAACTTACTAATTTTAAAACTCTCAATAGTACACGTGTTATATATATATATATACACACACACTAGTTTTATGCTCATGTGATGTACAAATTTAGTGAAATAAATAGTTGTAATTGAATTTTATTATTAATTAAATAATATGTTGTAATATATAATATTTATTTTTTATTTTTCATAAATTTTGTTTTATGAATTGTGATATTGTTAGTGTTTGAATAATATGCTTAAGTTTTTTTGATTAATTAGATAATATGAGTGAGTAGTCCCGATCTCGGTATGAGGTTTTGAAAAATCCTAGGATCGAACCTTCAAAAATTGAAGAATTGGGATTGAATCAAACATGAAGAATGGACCGAATTGAACTGAAAATCAGTTTGGTTTTGATATAGTTCTTTGGTATCATTTAGTTTTTTCGATTTGGTTTGGTTTTCAGTTCGGTCCTAATTTTTTAAAAAATTTTATAATTATAATTATTTTAATTCATTTAAGCTATTCTTTTAAATATTATGAAAATATATTATAACATAAAATTATTTATTTTGAATGCATAAAATTAATAAAAATATAACTTATAATTATAAAAATAATTATATTAATTAATATTCAATTGTATAAATATATAATATATTTATAATATTTAATTTCTATATTTTTATTTAAATATATAACATATACTTGATTAAATTAATATATAATTCAAAAATTATATATATATAAAATTGATTTTTTGATTCAATTTTGATATAGTTTTGGTCCGATTCTTGGTGCAGTTCTTAAAGTATAACTGAGATCAGAACCAATTTTAAATTAAGATCATTTCGATTTTAAATTAATATTGGTTTGGTTCCAATCCGGTCTTTGTCTGTCATTTATATTTTCGGTTCAGTATTTATTTCAATCCAATTTTTGGTTTCATTCGGAAAACCCCGAGAAGCATGCTCAGCCCTATTAGATAGTTTATGATACTTTTTTATATATATCTTTTTTATTTTTTTTGTAGATATATTATTTGATCTTTTATATATATTATTTGCAGACTTTATTTCAATAATTTTGTTTTTTAAGGCATATATTTTTTGTTTGATTTAATTAATATTTTTACAACACATCTTGTTTAATGGAATTAAGATTTTGATTTATATATTTTTTTTGTATTGAAAGTTTTTATGTTTCGAGTGGTTAGACTTATATCTTAGTAATTTAAAAATGAATTGTTTGTAAACTGTTATTTTGTATTAAAAAAATATTTAGGTATTATTTATTTGAAATTAATATATTTTGTACAAATAAAAAGTTATTGTTACATTTATGGAGTTTTTATAATGTTTTTTTTTTCTTTGATACAAAATTGTTGACAGATTGTTTAAATCATTTATATAATATAAACATTACATTTATGTTTTGCATGAGAATTGATTATCCGGGTTTTATGTTTAATCTTCGAAAGAATTAACACATTAATAGTTTCCAATTTAGATTTTTTATTGATAATGTTGGTGTTCCACAAATAATTTTGTTTATGATGATAAGTTGATCGGTACTTAATTCATAGAAAAATATAGCTAAAATGTATATTTTATGAGACTGAAAATTATTGTAGTAACTGTGAGTGTGGGAAAAATAATTATATCTATATAAGAATAATTTGTCACAACATATAGAAATTTATATTTTTGTGTGTAAAATGATTTTTTTTTTAATTACCTGAAATATTCATTGTGTATTTTATTCAAATATCATTTCAGTTTGGCATATGCAGAATTTGCCTTTTCTAATGAAAGATTTTTTTTTTTTAATCTTCGGTTGATTAACGAATTTGAATATCCCTTATTAATATTTTAAAAATTACATATTTTTATAAATTAAAATTATTATTTTTTTCATCACACAAACATAACCCTCAATTGTGTTCAAACAAAATTGAGCTTCAACGTAACAATTTATATTCACTTTTGAAAACAATCCATGATATTCTTAGGTAGGAAAAAAAAAATGATAATATACTAAATATAATATAATTGGTATTGTATCTAATGTAAAAAAAGAAAGTATTTTTTGAAAATTTAAAGATTAATCATTGTTTTATATAATAAACCTTCTGAATCTAAAGTTTCAGATTTAATTTCTTCTTACTTATATCATATGAAAAAGCAAGAAAATTATTTAGAATAATTGCAAAAATAAAATAAGCTCGAAAATATTGTTCAAAATGTGACTTATATTTTAATAACAATTAGTCTTCATGATTATTAAATCATGTTTAAGTTTTACAGTGATCACTAAAGCACTGTGTTATTGAAAAGAATTATGAAAACTGATATTTTATTTTATTATAATTTATTACTTACAGGTTTTTTAAAATTTGCTTATTTTAAATTAATTTTAATTTTCCAATATTTGATGATAATTTATAGAATGCGGGTTTGGAATTTTTTCTGAAAAATAAAAGTATGATTTAATAATAAAACCAACAGTATAAGAAAAATAGACTGTTAAATCATGCTAGAGTTAAACTTAAAATTCATTGATTTAATTTAACGCAATTGATTTTTAGCAGGTATATTAGGGCTTTAGTCGTGACTTGGCCAAAATAAAGTTCAATCTTAAACACATATTTGACTGTGGTGAGTTTGGTTGTTTGTTTAGATTTGATTAGGTTTTATGACACGTATTAAAAAATAATTTTATTTCATTAAATTTGTAAACTCGAATCTTCAGCTTATAGCGGTTTGTTAGTTGAAATTTTGGTATAATTTTCTTGCTTTAATTTTATGAAATTTTTTATTACAAGATATAAAATTTGAATATATTTTTCTTAATGAAAATTACGAATATTCTAATGGTATAGCAAATTTATAAAAGAAATAAACTATTGAATTATAACAACATAAACAAATAAATGTATTGGTATAATAAAATGAAATTAATTTTTAATGATCATATGGAAGCTTCTGTTATTACTTAACAATTATTTAAACAAACTGTTGTATATTTATACTTATTATATGGATGCTTTTATTATAATTAAAATCAGATTCTTATAACAATTTTTTTTTGTTTAAATAAACCATTATTTACCAAATGTATAAGGTTTTTTTCCTAACTAAATATTGTTTGAATTTGCAATTTTTTTTCAAATTAACTTAGTTTAATATATAAATTAGTATAAAAAATTTGGTTAGCCGACGAGATTTATTAATGTAGTGTTTGAAAATTGATTATTTTTTTTATTGTTATCTATTCAAAATATGATTTTATAATCTTTTAATTTGCAAATGTTAATTTCCAACTATATAATTTCTAAATAAATTAAATCTTTATTACTACTTATTAGTGTTAAATTTACTTCGATTCTATTAATTATTACTCTGAATTTTAAAATGAGTTTATATATTAGCTAATTTCATAAATTGTTAAATTGGTATTTGTCTAATTTATTATTACGTTATTTATGTAATTTGTGAATTTATGGTTTTATATAAATACTAATTTCTTTATAAAATTTACATATGACGGTAGTGAAAATACCAATTGATTTAATACTAAAACATGTATTACGTAAGTTAAATTTCACCTGCAAAATATGAGATATAAGAAATTGGGGAAAATATCTTCACATGTACTGTTTTTTTTATCAGTATCAATATAATGAGAGTCACCATTGCTTTTACTACGCGACGGGAATGAGTTATGATAGTGCCGCTGATGCGTGAGCAATGGCCGCAATATTGTGTATTTTTTCTCCGGACATTATGGATTATATGTATAGAGGAATGTTATTTTATAAGATAAAGTGTGAGTATATTGAGCTGGGAAATGGCTATGAATCTTTAAAAATCCAGTTCCATAACTTATCAATCAACTATAATAAAGTTATTAAAGTCGTTAAGAAAATTGTTTCAACCTTAGGCGGAATTTCTTATCTAATGTCGATGTTGGGCCGTCATTGTTTTTGGGCTGTTTGTTATGTAAATAATATTTTATGCTTTAGTTATAGAGTTGTTATTATAATATAAACAGTTTTTAAATTTCTGTTGTAGTGTTTGTTTTATTTAGTATAATGTTTACTAATTCAGACATCTAATGTATATTATAAAATTTAAGGTTGTTGCGTTTGTGCGTTGTATTTCAGCAATAATCAATCGGATGCTGATTGACACCGAAATTGACGTGAATCACGAGAGCAAATGCAGCTTTCCCCAGTTAAAACGTTCACAAAAATTCCAAGAAATAATCTAAATAATTTATTCATTTTTTTTATTTTCTTTGATTTGATTATTATAAATAATATCAGAAATAAAAATGTTTTTAAATATATTAGATTGATGTAACCTGACTCAAAATTAAATTACTCAAAAACAAAAAAAAAAAAAAAGCGAAAAGGAGGTTCGGGTAATGGGTATTAACGTAATTTGGCGAACAAAATAGTACAAACTCGTGTATGATGGCTAAGCATGCCAGTGCCTAACGCCAACACAATGATCATCCTTTTGCTCACCAAACCAACCTTAGTTTCCCACTAAACATTGGAGCATAGACATGGCGAAAATCGCCTTAGGATCTCGCCGGGAGGCTGCCCAGCCCGACTGCATCAAAGCCCTCATCGTCGAGTTCATCGCCACCTTCCTCTTTGTATTTGCTGGAGTTGGGTCAGCCATGGCTGCTGGTACAAAATCCTTTGTTTTTTTTTCTTTGAAGTCGCCATTTGAAGGCTTTCTTGCTATATATTATATGGTTGAAGTAATTTTAAATTTTCTTTTAATATAATTCGTTGTTGGATGAACAGATAAAATGGTGGGTGGTCCACTAGTGGGGTTGTTTTTCGTGGCTGTAGCACATACACTTGTTGTGGCTGTGATGACATCTGCCGCACATATTTCTGGCGGCCATCTTAACCCGGCAGTCACTCTTGGCCTCCTTTTTGGTGGTCACATCACCCTCGTCCGGTCCATCCTCTACTGGATCGACCAATTGATTGCATCTTCAGCTGCTTGTTTCCTCCTCAGTTATCTCACTGGAGGAATGGTATGTCATACTATAGTTCAATCAAATCTAACACGAATTTATGATTTGATTAATAGTTTAACGGTTCGAGTGTTTAGATGATATAGAAAACGAAAATAAAAATTCAAATCCAATATAATTTTTTTAATTTATTTTGTTGTTTTGTTACAAAATATTGCAAGGATAGAGTGTATTATTGTACTTGATTTTGATTACTTAATTTAAGCCTTTACTTTTGATTTTTTTTTAATTAGTTTTTAAAAGAAAGCTTTGACATGCAGAGTACTCCAGTACATACATTAGCAAGTGGGGTGGGGTACCTTCAAGGTGTAGTGTGGGAAATTATTCTCACCTTCTCCTTGCTGTTCACAGTCTACGCCACTATTGTGGACCCAAAGAGGGGCTCCATAGATGGGCTGGGCCCAACACTAACTGGTTTCGTAGTTGGAGCTAATATCATGGCTGGCGGGGCATTCTCTGGGGCCTCCATGAACCCAGCACGATCCTTTGGCCCGGCTTTGGTGAGCTGGGACTGGACTGACCATTGGGTTTATTGGGTTGGACCCCTTATTGGTGGTGGCCTGGCTGGGTTCATCTATGAAACTTTCTTCATCGTAAGATCCCATCTCCCTATTCCTCGTGAAGAGGAATCCTTCTAAGGTGATTGCGTCATGTATTATTTTCCATGCGATGACATATGGTATGATGTGTGGTAGTAGTTTTGTTTGATTGTATGCAAGTCTTTGCTTGGTTTTTCAATTATGTGAATTGATCCATAATTTTTCTACATATTGAAAATTTTTTACTACATGCATGGCTACCAGTTTAATTTCAACTCGAGTCTTGTCAAACATCAACAATAGAGGCTAAAACGTTACCTTTGGGCTTTTTGGCTGAATTTTATATATGGAAATATATTCTAATGATAAAGTACACACAAATATTTATATCAATTAAGAGTTCACATTAAGATTCAATCACATCTCAGTAATGTAATTCATTTCTGTGCCTCAACCCCTCAAAAAGTAAATAAATAAATAAAAACCTAAGTAATACAACATAGTCTAGCTGCAACAAATCGGTCGTGCCACAACTTTGGTGAATTTTGAAAGTCGGATTAATATTATTTTTCTACTTATTTATTTGAAATAACACAGAAAGGATCTATAAAATGATACCTATGTCGTTTGCTCAATGGAATCACGATTCTGCCCTTTGAGCATATCGCCAATAAGTTAAGCATAAATAATGTATGTAACAGTAAGTTAAGCCTGTTGCTACTTTTCTTTTCCCTCTTTTTTTGCTATCTATTTTTTTTTTTTGATATTGGGGAGAGATTATATTGATAATATTTGAATTTTTTGTTCACTCCTAAATAATCTCACCTTACCACTAGGTTAAGACGCATCAATTTTCTTTTGTTGTTGTTCAAATGGAAGAAAAATACACATATAGAAAACACAAATCTTTTCATGCCAATATATATGCTAGCTAGATTAGAGAATTTCGGACAACATATAGATGACAACAATTAATGAAGTATGCAAAGATTAATTTTAATTTGATTTTGAGCATATCAAAGTGCATCAATATTCACATACAACATCTTAAATTATTTTAACTATTGAAAAGGATTGACTCTAAGCTTCCTCTCGACCCATGAAGGAGACAAGACAAGACTCATCTCATATTTCATCATCACCTTTGTCTTGGAATCACCTTGTTCTGTATAATCCAAGTGCATAATTTCTCTTCAGGTGGCATAACCTTAACCCTCCATATCTTGAAGCTACAATCCAAACTTGCACTATAAACCACAAAACCCATCACAACTTTCTCCACCTTCAAACTAGTAGCCAAGCATCTAAACTGGTCCTCTATGCCATCTAACACTACTAAATATTCATGAAAACATCTTCCTTCTATATCGAATCCCTCTTACATGAGGGCCACGTCACGTGGTGTAATATTAAAAAAAAAAAAGAATAAAGCTTACTGCTTCATAGCTAAGCAAATTGAAGGTCACAATAAATATTGCTTGACTTAGCCAAGTTACATTGTCTATAAATAGGCAATGGACCAAGATGAGAGTATCATCTGAAGGTGAGATCATCAAAGGGATGAAAATTAGTCTTGAGTGAGCCAAAACTTTTTTTTTTTTTTGATAAGTTTGTGATTGAAAATTTATGAGCAAGTTTTATTGTTTACTTAGGAAAAGTTTTCTCAAAAGATGAGCGATAAAATAGTGAAAATAATATTTTTGAAATTTGAAAAACACTGTGAGTGCCACTATTTTATCAAATTTGTATTTATATTTCTCTGATTTTTATCTAGAGATAACTCTCTTTGTACCCATTAATTTTATAGTGGAATAAAATTATTTGGAGTTTATCTCGTGAACATAGCCCAAATCAAAGGATGAATCACATTAAATTACTTTTGTCATTTTTATTTAATCATTATTTATCATGCAGTATTTTATATTTTATTATCGTTCCGCTCAACAAGTGGTATCAGAACCAGGTTCGTGTACTTGAGAGCTGTAAAATATTGCAATCATGAAGGCTAAAATTAGCAAGATGATCAATTTAAATGGCATGGATTACCACATGTGGAGAAACAAGATGAAGGATCTCCTATTTGTAATGATACTGTATTTATTGATTTTTGCTAGAACAAAACTTGATGACAAGACAAACGAGGAATGACTGTTGGAACACTAGTAAGTTTATGGCTTCATCCAACAGTTCGTTGAAGATAATATGTACAATCACATTTGCAATGAGACTCATGCATGAACATTGTGGAATAACCTTAAGGAGTTATATGCTTCAAAAATCGATAACAAGCTATTTTATATGACCAAGTTAATGCAAATAAAATATCAAGAATGCGCTTATGTCACAGATCACTTGAATGAAATGCAAGGGATTGCGAATCAATTGTTGAGAATGGACATAAAGTTTGACAATGAAATTCTTATTCTCATGGTGCTTGCTTCTCTACCAAAGTCGTGGGAGACTTTGAAGATTTCATTTACAAACTCTGCACCGAATGATGTCGCGAATATGGAGTTTGTCAAAAGTGATATTTTGAATGAGGAGATGAGACGCAAATCAAAAGTTGCCTTTTCAACTCAATCAAATATCCTTATTGTAAATTCCAGAGGAAAGAGCAAGACTCGAGGTTCAAAACAAAGAGATAAGAGTAGAGGAAAGTCAAACAAGTATGTCAGCATTGAGTGCCATCACTACAAAAAGAAAGGCCACATCAAGAAGTTTTGTTGGAAATTTCGAAAGGAACAACAAAAGAACAAAGAGAAAGATGTGAAAAAAGACGACAATAGTGATGATGAAAAAGCAAATATCCTAAAGGAATTCAACACTTTTTATGATGATAATATTGTCAATCTTATGAATCATGAGACTAGCTGGGTGATTGATAGTGGTGTTTTCATTCATGCTACATCTCAAAGAGAATTCTTCTTGTCCTACACTCCAATAAATTTTAGTTATATGAGGATGGAAAATGAAGATCAAGCAAAAGTTGTTGGAATAAGAGATATGTGTTTAAAAATGAAAAAGGGCACGAGATTAATCCTGAAAGATGTTAGGCGTGTTCTAAATATTCTCTAAAACTTGATCTTTACAGTCAAATTGGATGATGAAGGTTTCTGTAGCAACTTTAAAAACGACCAGTGGAAACTCACCAAAGGATGCTTGGTGTTTGTTAGAGGTAAAAAGTACTTTACTTTGTATTTTCTGCATGCAAATCTCTCTAAAGACATGATGAATGTAGTGGAGAAAGATAGTACAATTGTGGCATAAAACACTTGGTTATAAAAGTGAAAAAGGGATGACTGTGTTGGCCAAAAAGAATGTGCTATCTGCAATAAGTCAAATGCAATTTAAGAAATGTGTCGATTGTCTTGTAGGAAAGTAAAACAGAATTGCTTTTAGGAGTTCTCCTTCTAAAATGAAGAACGTGTTAGATCTAATCTATTCAAATTTATATGGTCTAATGCCAAAGTTACTTGGTGTTTCTTAATAATTTGTGACTTTTATTGATGATCATTCTCGAAAGACATAGGCATTCACCTTGAAGTCAAAAGATCAGGTGTTGATGGAAACGTAAATAGGCGAGAAGCTGAAGTGCATATGAACAGACAATGGTGGAGAGTATTCTGAACCATTTGATGCTTACTGCAAAGAGCATGCGATATCAAACAACACCTCCAAAGATGCCGCAGTTGAATGGTTTAGCTGAGAGGATGAATAGAACTTTGATGGAGAAGGTCTGAGCTCTATTCTCACATTCAAAGCTGCCTAAAACATTTTGGGGTGAAACATTACTTACTATAATGTATGTGTTAAATCTTTCACCATGTGTCCCTCTATAATCTGATACTCTAGAAACGGTATGGTCAGGAAAAAAATATTTCTTATGATCATCTGCAAGTCTTTAGCTATAAAGCTTTTGTGCATATTCTTAAAGATGCAAGATCTAAGCATGATGTTAAGACACAAGAGTGTGTGTTAATTGGTTATGGTCAAGATCAATTTGGCTACAAATGTTATGATCCAATCCAAACGAAACTTATCAGAAATTGTGAAGTTGTGTTTATGGAAGATAAGACAATTAAGGTTATTGCAAAAGTTGAGAAGAACATCCCCAACCCAGATGATAATTCGACAAACTTAAAGTTAGTTCCTCCAACAACGGTGCCAAGGGAAGTTAGAGATAAAAATGATGATGATCAGTTTGAAGTAGGCGATGTAGATACTTTCATAAAGATTTCATCTGAAGATGATGACAATGATGTTCATGATCAACCACCAGCAAATGAGGCTTCTTCAATACCATTGAGAAGATCTGATAGAATAAGATAACCTTTTATAAGGTATCTAACCAATGAGTATGTGCTACCACTGACGAGGGAGAACCTGAGAATTTTAAAAAAGCTATGAATGACCACTCCAAGTAGAAATGGACTGAAGCCGTGCAGAATGAGATGAGTCCCTGTATGGGAATAAGACATTTGAGCTGGTAAAGTTGCCTGAAGGAAAGAGAGCTTTGAAGAATAAGTAGGTGTTCTAGATCAAGCATGAAGAACACAATCTCCAACCACGATTCAAAGTTAGACTAGTTGTTAAAGGGCTCAACCAAAGAAAAGGTATCAATTTTTATGAGATTTTCTCATTAGTTGTGACAATAACATCCATTCGTATAGTGCTGGAGCTAGAAACAAGTCTTAATCTGGAGATTGAGCAAATGGATGTTAAGACTGCCTTCCTTCACGGTGATTTGGAAGAGGAGATATAGATGGAACAACTAGAGGGTTTCAAAGTAAAGGGAAAAAAGGACTATGTTAGCAGATTAAAGAAAAGTTTATACAACTTGAAATTCGTACCAAAACAATGGTATAAGAAGTTTGAGTCTATTATAGGGGAACAAGGCTATAAGAAGATTTCTTCAAACCATTGTGTTTTCATACAAAAGTTCTTTGATGATGATTTCATTATTCCTTTGCTCTATATGGATGATATGTTGATAGTTGGTCGAAATGTTTCCAGAATCAATAGCTTGAAAAAGCAATTGAGTAAGTCTTTTGCCATGAAAGACTTAGGACCAATAAAGCAAATTCTTGGCATGAAGATTATTAGGGATAGAAACTCCAAGAAGCCATGGTTGTCTCAAGAGAAGTACATTGAGAAAGTACTTCAGATGTTCAACATGGGTAAGGCTAAAACGATTAGTTGTCCTTTTGCTTACCACTTTACGCTAAGTTATTCACAATGCCCTTTTGCGAATAAAGAGAAGGAAGAGATGGATAAAGCTCTATATGCTTCAGTAGTTGGTAGCTTAATGTATGTCGTGATGTATACGCGACCATATATTGCTCACATAGTTGGAATAACGAGTAGGTTTCTTTCAAATCCTAGAAAGGAACATTGGACTACTGTAAAGTGGATTTTTAGGTATCTTCAGGGTACTTTCAAAAGGTGCTTATGTTTTGGAGAAATCAAATTGTGTTAGTCGGTTACACATATGCAGATATGGCTGGCGATGTGGATTCAAGAAAGTCTACTTCAGGTTACCTGATTATCTTCGTAGAGGGAGCTATGTCATGGCAGTCAAAGTTACAAAAATGTGTTGCCTTGTCTACCATTGAAGCAAAGTTTATTGAAGCAACTGAAGCATGTAAAGAGTTATTATAGATAAAGAGGTTTTTAAATGAACTTATTTTTAAACATGACAGTTATGAGCTATTTTGTGATAGTCAGAGTGTTATTTACCTTGATAATAATTCCTCCTTTCATTCAAGATGAAAGCATATTGATATGAGATATCACTGGATTATAGATATATAGAAGAAGAAGCTATTACAATTTGAGAAGATTCATACAGAAGAAAATGGATAAGATGCGTTGATAAAGATTCTACCAAGGGATAAGTTTAAATTCTGTCGATTAGCTGCTGGAATGATAATGCCCTCTATATAATCGGTTGGGGGAGAATTGTTGTGGATCCCTCTTAAATGAGGGCCATGTCACATGATGTAATATTTAAAAAAAAAAAAGGAACAAAGCTTAGCCATGAAATAAATTGCTTCATAGCTAAGCAAATTGAAGGCGACAACAAATAATGACATACTTAGCCAAGTTATATTGCCTATAAATAAGCAATGGACCAAGGTGAAAGCATCCTCTGAAGGTGAGATCATCAAAGGAGTGAGAGTTGGTCTTGAGTGAGCCAAAACATTTTGCTTCGATGAGTGTGTTAGTGAAAATTTATGAAAGAGTTTTATTGTTTATTTAAGAAAAGTTTTATCAAATAGTGAATGATAAAATAATGATGATAATATTTTTGGGATTTGAAAAACACCGTGAGTGTCACTATTTTGTGAAGTTTGTATTTGTATTCTTCTAGTATTTATCTAGAGAAAACTCTTTTTATATCTATTAATTTTATCAATGAAAGAACATTATTCGAATATTGTTTCATAAACGTAGCCCAAATCAAAGAGTAAACCACATCAAATTAATAATGACATTTTTATTTAATAGTTATTTATCGTGTAATATTTTATATTTTATTATCGTACCACCCAACACCTTCTTCTCTGCTCCATACCCTAATTGTAGTATCCTCCAACCCACTAAATATCAACTTCTTAGTGGCCGCTAAGCAAAGAACAACAAAACGATGCCCTTGCAAGAATCCACCATGATTAAACCTACCAGAAAATTTCTCATTTTCTCAGAAATTTATGGTACCATCTGAAGATCTTGAGTATAGGAAACAATTGTTGAATGATGAGCTTAAGGCCAATGCATTAACGGGCGAATGCTGGAATTTCAACGTCATCGTTAGAGTATGAGAATTTTCCCTCTATACTGTCCTCCATATTTTAAATGAAGCATCTAATGAGCAAGTAAACACACACCCATCATCTTGGTTTACCACCACAGCGTTTACATTATCTTCATGTGCTACAAATGAATCTACACATTTTTTATCCAAAATTCGCCAAATTTTGACTGTTTTGTCGTACGAACAAGTGTATAGAAGTCCTTCTACATGGTAATAAGCAATGCAAGAAATGAAATCCTTATGTTGTTGTTGTGTATTTGATGATGATCTAGAGAAAATATCAAGAAACAATGAGCTTCTTTTAGGTAATGTAGTTACTTTTTGCACTCGAAAATTGTCCAAGACATTGAAGTTCGATATTCGGATTTTATGATCTTTATGTGCAGAGAAAAGGGTATTACCATGACATAAAATAGCTCGAGCTTCACCAGAACTAGCCTTGATATAGCCTCGTTCCATGCAATCAGGCAGCCTCCATGCACGTATGCGCTTACTTTCGGAGCCAGTGAAGACTACTCCTTTAGAAACACTGATTGGGAAGATATTGCCTTCACTTCGATGAAGCGAAGCAATGCAGTGATAGAGGAGAGAAGGCGAAGGAGTACGAAGAGGAGAGAGTGTCCATGGTGATGATTCTGGACTAATTGGTGAGATTGGAGACGTAATCTTGGTGTTTGTGGAGTGAGTGGTAGATGGTCTTGGTGGGCTAAATTGGGGGTCTAATTGGTCGGTCATTTCTTGAGCGTGACGAAAGGTTCTAATGGAGGGAAAAGTAAAAGAAGTAGGCGAATGCATCATTGCATGTCCTTGATCTTGATGATCTGCCATGAAGTTATAGAGAGATTTCTTGTAGAAATCCCTGACTGGTATAAGGTTATGTTATATATTTGTGGGATTGGAGTGGGAATTATAGGTAAAGATGTAAAAGATTGGACGGATGGAGTATTTATGAACCCATTGATGAGTCCTACACCGGATATAAAACATTGCTGTCATTGTTTTTAAAATCAAATTGGAGATTGAACCGATTGTTAAATTAATTTTTAATTAAACTGATTGGATAAATTTAATTTAGTTAGTCAATTTTTTATTTTTTAAAAATATATAATAATATTTTTTAAAATATTTGAAAATGATAATATGATAACTTAATAAAAAAATATTTTTAATATTTAAACTTGGAGTAAAATAGTGTGATTTTTAGAAATTTAAAATTTTTCATAAATAATTTAAGTTTAATCAATTTGATTCAGTTTTTTATTTTGATTAATTTTTTCAATTGTGATTTTTTTATTTTGATAAATTTAAAGACTAAATCAAATCAAAATTTTAATTAATTTTTAATTTCATTGATATAATATATTGATCCGATGCATTCTAAAAAACATTGATCGCTGTTGTTGTGCCTTATTAAGATGGCTCTGATTGCCAACGCCTTGGCCATTATGTGTAGGTCTTCCCCATTTATATAAGTCAATAATGCGAGTATTTATTTCACCGAAATGATTGGGTGGGAAGAAATTGAGAACTCACAAACCATATTTAACTAATTCTTGGGATTAATCTAAATTCTAGAGTATTCTTTTTTAATAGAAGTAATTTTTTATTTAAAAAAATCAGGGGGCGTATAAATTATTTCAAACTCCCAAGTAGAAAATCTTGAACTCATCAAATTTACACACATCTAGAAGTATTTCTACAACATACATTTCATATCTTTCCATGGATGAATTAATTAAATTATAGGATATAGATGCAACGGTCTAATTAATTCGTATTATAATTAATGAGACTCGAATCTTCAATCTTTGGAGATTATTCTTAAATTTTTTATCGCTCAAACAATAAATTATTGATTCTTAATATTCATTCCAGATATAAGTATAATGCCATTTTTCAATAGTAGAAAATGAAATTACTAGAAATAGTAAAAACAATTAAAATCTTAGACGAAGCACTTTTAATTTTTACAGATAGAACGTGACTATTTCAAGATTTGTCAAACAACGGCTTTTTTCTTTTGTCATAATTGACATAACGATAGTTCAGATGAAGAAAATATTAACTAAGGTATAAGGTAGTAAAGTTTTGATTCATTTCAAAAAAAAAAAACAAAAAAAAAAGTAGTAAAGTTTTGATTATAAAAAAATAACGCTAATAAAGTGATATATATAACAAAAGAAACATTTATGGTGATTATATATAATATAATTTTTTTAGAATAATAAAGATATTTTATAAATATTTAAACAATATCTATAAAAGAAAATAGACATATACATTAAAAGATTAATATCAAATCGATATTCAATACTGCTAATAATGACATATTAGCCCAACTCTAAAATTAGAGTTTTATTCTCATCATACATCTTTGATGACTTTATATCTTTATTAATTTGGGGATTCCATCAAATTTAATATTTCATAATATATTTAAAATATGATACCTAATAATATATCATTTATACTATTACTAATAAATAATTAATTTTAAATCACCTAAACTCCTAAAATAAGAGATAAAAATCCTCATAAAAAATAAAATAATAAATCTAAATAAAAACTGTTAAAAGAAAGATTAAAAGAATAAACAAATGAGGTAAAAAAATTCATTTTATCAGAGAAAACTAAAGAAAATTAATAAAAAATGAGCTTGTTGCTGATAAAATTTATTGATGATAACTCTTAAAACTCTAAAAAAAAAATATTTCAGATAAAAGAAAAAAAAAGAATTTTCATGGTATAGATGGACTACTGTTGGCAGATGTAGAGTGAACAACCTATTGGAACAAGTATCCTTAAAATAAAAAAGGAAATATCAAACAAGTTAACTGATATAATTGTTCAAAGAAATTATAATTGAAATATTATTTATTTTATGAGTATAGTAAAATAAATAATATTTAATTATAATTTATTTGAATAAATATTGTATTAAAACAGCTTAAAAATAAATAATCACTTTTTTTCTATATTTAGATTGTCCTAAAAGTTCTAGTTTGTGATAAGAAAAAAATTGCAATGAAACAATGAATAGTATTACAATTAATTAAGCAGTACCTATTTATAGCTGATACTCAATATCATCTTGATATGTGTTGTGTGAAAATTAATAAAATTGTATGTACTATAATATTTTTATCACGATGATTAACTGTAATTATATTTTTTGCGTGTTTGTCTGAAAAGTAAATACTATTTATTTTTATTTAAAATAATTATTAAAGCTTAAAAAAAAACAATCAACAAATATTATACAAAAAAAAGGATCATACGCATTGAAAATAAATATTTTACACATAAAAAATAAATGGTTTATTTTAATTTAAGTCTTGTAATACTTCAAAGTAGTTATTATCTGAAAAAATTTTGAAGTTAAATTTAGTTTTTATTCAATTGTTTTAAATCACTTGTAATAACTCTTGAACTATATAATTATATTATTATTCCGAGAAGATATATATATATATATATAAGGTTTTCAATTTAATGATTATTTTTAATAAAAAATTATTAATAATTATTTTATGGTAATCATTTTACAATAAAATATAAGCCTAATTTTTCTCTCTTGAAAAGAAAAAACATATAAAAAAACAAAATTAGAATATTACAATTGCGAGACATAAGTATTGAAGTAGTTCTTCTTAGTGAAAAGATAGATATTTATTTTTTGTACCTTTAAAATTAAAAAAATAATATTTTATATTCTTTTCTCTATTAGATTTATCATCCTAGGATATATACTTAATTTATTTAACAATTCAATCAAATGTTTTTTGTGATTTTTATTTTAATTATCAAATAATAAAATTATATTTTAATTAAAATAAAAAATAAAATATTTTAAAATTAAATAAATCCATATACTAGTAGCTATAGTGGGAAACTGAATTCACTCTAGCTGGTTGTTGCTATGGTTCTGATTCAACGAAACAGTTGGGCGGATTTGATGAGGGTACAACAACAATTAATGGAAATTAAGGGGTCAATTTCTTTTTAAATTTTCTTGACCTTGTAAAAAAAAAATTTAAAACTTGTAAGATTAAAGTTTTGTTTGGTATGGAATTACTCACTTCTATGGAAATAATTTTTAAAAATTGATACTTTCCGAAAAAATAATTATTTTTTAGAAAGTTAAATTTTGTAGTGTTTGATTTATAGATTTTTTTGAGAAGTGAACCTTAATTATATTTAGTTCATTTATTAATTTTCAGAAAAGTATGCTACAAAATGCATAATCTATTAATATAAATAGTTTATCTTATTAAATAAATTTATTTAAAAACTAATTAGAGCAATTTGATAAATTACTTTCAACCTCTAAGGAAATTGTATTTATTGACTTTTTTCTTCGTAAATTACTTCTTTTATAACTTTTTTCAAAACAAATAAAGCCTAAATCTTAATAATCTTTGAAAATAAAAAAATAATTAATTATTTTGGCATACATGTGTAAAATGTTATAGATATATAAGCTTGAATATGTATTTTAATTTTATATTTAAAACAATTTATGAATAACAAAAGGTGGAAGTTATAACTACAAGTGCATTCCATTCACATTTATCCAAAGAAGATAATCATGGAACTTAATTCCAATCCCTTACAAAAAAATGTGCTTAAATAGGCCTTGATTGGTCCATTTCTGATTATCAAAAGATACGCAATTTTCTCTAAATTATAAATAATAAACAAAAATGCAAAAAAGGAGGAATTATAACTAGAAGTGGTGTTCAAAAATACTTTTTTAAGAGTAACAAACGTATTTTTATTCAGAAAATATTATAGGGTATTTAGAAAAGATTTTCCTTAAAATTTAAAATATTAACTAAAATTAATTTTTAATATTATTAATTATTGTACACTAACTCAGCTCTAAAATTATAATATTATTTTCACTATAAAATTTTTTACTGATTTTAAATCTTTATTAATAATAGAAATCATCACCACAATGTAGCGTAAAAAATTTAAAATTTTTTTTGAGATATTTCAAATGATCTTAAATTTTAAAAGTTCTCACTATAAGATATTACAAAACTCTCAATAGAACAAATAATAAAACAACTTCAAATAAAAAAATAGAAAAATTTCAATAATGAGATACAAAATAAATAAAAATATAGCATGAAATAAAAATATTTATTTTGTTAAAATAAAAAATCAATGAGAAAGAAGTTTGGATTAAATTTTTGATAATATCAATAGAGAAGATAACAAAAATAGGAAAAAGAGATTAAGAATAATACTGTGTTATTAAAAATTACTTTTGATAATTAAGTTATTTAATATTTATTATTATATGGAGCATTAAAATCAATAAAGTTGGTTTACCAAAAAAACAAATAAAGTTGTTATTATCTAATTGGTTTAAGTGGTAAAAAAAAAAAAAAACTTATTTCTTTATATAAGATCTCAAATTCGAGTATTATGAACTAAAAAAAATTAATAGATTTGAATCTGAATTAATCAAGAAATATAAATTTTCAAAAAATTGGATCATTAAAAAAAAAAGGCCGACAAAGTTGACACGTTATAAGAGTGCCCCCACGCGCAAGCAATTTCGTTAAAAAATTAAGAATACTTTTATCCATTGACCTCGCAATGACTAAATATGAGGTTCACAATATATGTGTTTGGTGCTTGTGGATAATTTTTATATAAAAATATTTTATCATATAATAGTTGTATTAATTTTTTATGTATCATGTTTTATTGGATGTTTTTAGATATGTATTATTTTTCATATTTGAGAATTTGATATAGATTATTTGTAATATATAATTTATTAATATATATATATATATATATATATATATATATATCAGTTATTTTTAATTAATAAAAAAATAAATATATGATGTAAAAAAAACAAATAGTTTATACCTATATTCAATAGATATTAAAAAATTATAAGATCATAGACTTATTTTGTACATTATACACAAATAAATTATTGATATCTTATCTTTAAAATATCTTTAAAACTTTATATTTCCAAAAAATAAGAAAAACTAAATAATAATAATTTTGACAATGTTTGATAACTTTACTGAGAAATAACATTTCAAAATAAATACAAATCATGAATATTCTTGACAATGTTTGGTAGTTTTATGAAATTAATATAAGTTTTACCCTAAAATATAAATAAAAGTAATTATGAAGTAAGAACTTTCAAATGATGAAATATAAATAAAATTTTACTTATTATGAATAAAATTATAAATCTCAATTTTATTATAAAATAAATAAAATTATGAAATTAACATAGAAGTCCATATGAGAAAAAAAGATAAAAAAAATCAATTACAAATTACACAATGTCATCTTATCATAATTTATATGTCAATCAAATAATTTTTAATTTTCCTTTTTTTTTAGCACAAAGAGACAAATCTTCCAAAATATAAATAAATCCTTAAATTTAAAAATTATAAAATTATTACAAATTTCACTTTCAAATATGAATAAATTTACAAAATTAACTTGTCTTGTTCAAAAATAAAAAATAAAAAATAAAATCAGTTTGTATTTGCAAAATAATATCAATTTGGATCACAATTTCATACTTCTCAAATAAATATGGTAAATGAGTTTTCAGATTTAACTAAAATTATAAAATTATTTTAAATATTACCTTCAAATATTTAAAAATAAATAAATTTTTGCTCAATTGATTATTCATAACACTATTTCAATTTGATCTCACTTTTAATATATCTATATACAAATATAGATGTTGAGATAGAAAAAATATATATATATATCTCATTAATGTATCTATGTTATGTGCATACAATATATTCATAAATAGTCGAGTATAGAGAGAAGGACTTAGTCAAAATATGTGAATAAATATCAATTTTAGTAGGTTTCAAAATTTTCAATTTATGAGAGTATTCTTCTTGTTTTAATATTTTATTGTCGAATCCTTTTTTTTTTTTTGAAAATATGACATGCAATTCACTTTTTTTTTTTAAAAAAAAAAAGACACAAGTTAAATGGAAAAAATAAATTGCCAATAATAATAATAAAAAACCTTGACTCCCGACAGACGGCAAAAGAAACTTCATGGTTTGTGCACTCGTAGAAAAAAAAAAAGGAGTGCCTCTCCCTCCTTCCTCATTATTTCTTCTTCCTCTTCTTCTTTTTCTTCTTGGCTGCAAAACCCAATTTTTTTCCCTCCATCAACTTCTCTCAACTGCTCTTTCTCTTCAAGCCACAAACATGGACAGACGGCTGCAAGAGACTATCCTGAAAGGAGACAAACAAACCTTCCTTAACCTCTTTCAAGAAAACGAAAACATCATCAACCAAACAATCCCTACAGGTTCCTCAAACACAATTTTACACTTAGCAGCACGTTTCGGGCACCTTGAACTTGCGGAGGAGATAGTGAAGCTAAGGCCAGATATGGTGGGGGAGGTGAACGAGAAGATGGAGACACCATTGCATGAGGCGTGCAGAGAAGGAATGTTGGGGATGGTGAAGCTGTTGGCGCAGACCGACCCTTGGGTTATTTATAAGGTGAACCAAGACAATGAAAGTGGTTTATTTGTGGCGTGTGAGAGAGGGAAGCTTGAAGTTGTGCAGTATCTACTGAATTCTCAATGGTTGCTCACAACGGAAGTTGATGGTCTGACCACTTCTCTTCATGTTGCAGCTTTAGGAGGACATACAGGTAACTTCAGTTGTGATTAGAGTGACAAAAGCATCCAATTAATTTGGAATTTTTTTTGAGTGATTTTAGATTAAGATATTTTGAGTTGTATTAAATTGCGTCAGGTCCGGTCGTCTGAGTGTAGAAAGAAATTTAAATTATTTTTTAAAATTTGAGTATAATCTAAACTTTTTGAAATAAAAATATTATTTTAAATTTAAAAATTTTAATAATTTAAATAGGACTGAATTGGAATTTATACTATTTTAATAAAGTCAATGAATTGAATTGAATCAAATTTAAATGAAATTAATTTTCAAAAAGATAGATTCAAATAGAGTTTTCGAGTAAAGTTAAAAATTATCATTTCTAGTTGTAATTAGTTTGGTTATTGCAATAAATTAATTAGAATTTTTAATAGTTTATTTCCAATTAAAAAAATTAATTGAGATGTTGATTTTCAATTAAAATTAATCAATTTAATTAATTCAACAAATAAATAAATATGTAATTTTAATAAAGTTCAATTTTGTATTCTTTTGTGTTCATCCTTTAATTTCACATATAGTCTTCGTATATAACTAATCCATTACCATTACCATTACTGGTAGTCAAAGATTCCTAAATGAAAAAAAATATAGAATGAAATAGATTGTTCACGTGATAATTGAGTTTGATTTTTTTTGATAAAAATTTAAATTTTTTTTTTAGATTTATAAAAAAAAGATTTCATTTTTTGAGTTCCTGAATTTCGGTATAGACAATATTTTTTAATTAAAAACTAAATTTAATACAATAGGTAAATATTAAACTTGTAATCAATATCAAATATATATATTTCAAATTTTATTTAAGACCAAATGCATCATTTATTAAATTAATTATTTAATAAACATGTGACCAGAAGCGCTATCAACTTATCATAAAAAATCATTTGTCTAAAAAATTAATTAAATAATATATTAAAAATCAGCGAGGCACTAAGAAAATTCCATGTCAAAAAAAGACCCCCGCGTTGATGGACTCAACAACCGTGCAGTTCTAAAAGTCCACGCGAAAAATAGCCCACCAGTAAAACAAAAATTGAAGATGTGGTCCTGGACCAAGACAAGACATAGACATGGTTTGCATGGCAGCTGTCATTGATTACGACCTTGCTTTTGCTCTCAAATTTTCCCCCATAATAACATCCCAATAATTTCACTCCTTTAAAAAATAAAAAAAAATTTCAAGCCTTCAATACTAAAATTAACGCGTTTAATTAAATTACTGTTTTTCTTAAATTCTTAGTTTTTTTTTTTTTCATGAGATGTTATTACAACTAATTATGCTGTTTAAGACCAATAAAATAAATGTTAATTCTCTCTATAACTTTAGTAATATTAATTTTGAGGTTACAACTACAATGTACTATAATAATTTAATTAATAATTTATCGTTAAATTAGATTAAAATTATTATTTATCATTAGATTAAATAAAATTAAATATTATTAGATTAGATGAAAGTTATTATTTAGCATTAACTTAGACCATATTATTAAATCATTAAATAAATCACTTTAGAATTCTCCTAATTTTAATAACAAATATTTAGAGAAGTCACCAATAAACTTAATTAATTCATATTCTCAAAGCATTACTAAAAGGAAACAAAGCATAACAGCTTAAAAAATAGCATGATATTAGTTTTAATTCACCATACATAGTAATTTCACTTTAATTTTGGCTGATTACTTCAAAAAGAAAATGAAAAACAAAGGATGGCACAGAAAAGCTCAATTATGCGTCATACTGCATGAAGTGATTAAAAGTTCAAGCTCTGATAACCCATTATTTATCAGTTGACTACAACAGTTATCCTGGTTTTTCTTGTAGAGATAGTGAAGGAAACCTTGAAAATACGGCCAGATTTTGCATGGAAGAAGGACGTGAATGGCTGCACTCCTCTGCACCTATCTTGCAGCAAAGGGCATCTTGAAACAACAAGGGAGCTGCTAAGATTTGACACTGACCTCTGCTTCTTACAGGACAATGATGGCCGGACGCCACTCCATTGGGCTGCAATAAAAGGCCGAGTGAACATCATCGACGAGATACTGTCCGTGAGTCTTGAATCTGCTGAGATGACAACTAAAAATGGAGAGACAGTTCTTCATCTAGGAGTGAAAAATAATCAGTTCGACGCGGTCAAGTACCTGATGGAGAAGCTCGACGTCACAAAGCTTATTAATAAGCCTGATAACGATGGCAATACGGCTTTGCATCTGGCAACTGCAAGAAAACTTAGTGCTGTAAGTTCGCCACTTTTTTGCCTGTCAATTACCCTCTTTACATGAATATATACCTGAAATTTATATAATATAGACGAATCTGGTCTTACTGAATAGTACTTGAATCGTCTTTAAAGTTATGAGATTACACATACTCGTTCAATTAATCTTTGGTACATGAAAATAGATGGTCATCTACCTACTAAAGCTTAATGCGGATGTAAACGCTATAAATCGCAAGGGACACACTGTACTCGACGTAATTGAATCTGATGTGAGCAATTCTGGCGCACTCTTGATTCTACCCGCAATTCATGATGCAGGAGGTAAGCGAGGCGATCAAGTCCCCCCAGGCAATAATTCCACTGAAATTCATCCGATAGAACATGCAAAAATTTCATCTCCAAAAAAATTACCCGATTCTCCCAACCATCATCACCGTCGTAAGCACCGCCGCCGTCGGGAGAAGCAGCTAGAGCTCCAAACTGAAGGCCTGCGTAACGCACGAAACACAATCACTGTCGTGGCAGTTCTGATTGCTACTGTCACATTTGCTGCTGGCATAAACCCCCCTGGAGGGTTTAACCAAAATAGTGGAAAAACTTTAATGGGGAAGCGTGCTTCTTTTAAGGTGTTTGTTGTTTGCGACTCCGTGGCATTATTTTTGTCCGTTGGCATCGTCATTTTCCTAGTCAGTATTGTCCCTTTTCAGCGGAAATCAATGATGAAATTACTGGTAGTGACTCATAAGGTGATGTGGTTGTCCACATCATTCATGGCGGCCGCTTATGTTGCTGCCATGTGGACAATTTTGCCACATGGGCCTGGGTGGGGGGCAGTATGGTTGTTGCTGGCGACGGTGGGTATAGGGGGAGGGTGCACAATGGCAGTTTTTGTGGGTTTGGGGATTTTGCTAGCACAGCATTGGTTTAGGAAATTGGAATATCGGAGAAATAAGGAAAACAGAAAGCAAGAAAGCCCAACTAGTAGTAGCATTAGCCGCCTTGAAGAAATGAAAGTCATGAAAGGAGGCAGTTGTGAGTCTACTAGTAATTCGGACGTTGATAGCTCTGATAAAGGGGGTTACCACCTGTATTAGATTAATTATAGGCAATTTTTTTTTTTTTTTATCTAGGTAATTGCTAGTTTCACTTGGATTATTATTTCATATAGCTTGTCTTGCAATAAATTTGGCTGTATCTCACTTTCAATAAATTTGGCCATTTATCAAAAAATGTCGTAGTATGATTCTTATTTTGTTAAATTTAAATTAACTTACAAATTCAGAATCCTCAAAGTGATACAAGTTGCACCCAGAACATGTGGTAATAATTCAGATATTGATATTCTTAATAACTTACCAATTGTGTTAGATTAGTTAATTATGTAAACTTACTTTTTATGAAAAATTTCATCACTAATTAATTATGTTGGTAATAATTAGCTAGTAGTTAGTTTCACTTCCTTGGATAGCGTAGGTATGAGTATAACATAACATGTTACTAATTGGCTAGGGAAAAAAAAAAAAAAATCCCTAAGTAAGTCAAATTGATGATGATATCATTATTGTGTTATCCTGCTTAGACTTGTTACGTGTAAATAATTAGGCGGTAAGGAAACGACAATTTATGTGTGTGATGTGTAATTAGGTGATGGTCGTCCGTCCATTACCCAATGGACATATTAATATTTATGACACTTATAAAAAAAAAATAAAAAAGAAACAATTTCAATGCAGCCATTGTGCAAGGGATAGGATTGTAAAGGCAACTTATGGATTCTTTTGCTGAAGCCTACACCAAGAAGCAAGTTGGCATGTCGTTGTCATGATTTAGAAACAAATGTCATTAATTTCTTTAATTATTTACTTAAAGATAAAAGAATAACTCTATTGACCGACTTTATATTAAAATAAACATGCAATGGAAATGAAATGTATTTACCTAGAAAGAGCAAATTTTCCTTTGTGATTTTACACTAGTTTGTAAATTATAATTAAAATATATAATTGACTATGATTTCATATTCAGTTTTAGATTGTTTTAAATGAGTGATTGTTACTTACTAACTAACTGTTTATTTGAGATAAAAATTTGACATTTATTAGACTAATTATTTGATACATAAGCGGTTAAGAATTTTTACGTAAAAGTATGTAACTATAAATAACTATAAATACAAATAATGAATCATTAAAAGAAATTGTAAAGATAGACAATTAAAAAATACATAAAAATTAAATTTCATATATTATCCATTTGAAAATAAATATTATCTTTTTAATCATATATTCTATATGAATATTTTATTTTATTGATATTTTAAATGACTAGTTAGAATTTTATTTAACAAGATATAGAAATCAAATTGATTTTTTGATCAAGAGTACATGCATGCACCTAATTTACCATTTTCTTGGTATTAAAGATAGATTATTTATATAAAAAGTATTGTATAACACTCAAATTAGAAGTTTAACTCTACAGCTCTCATTCTATTTTAATATTTTTGATCTACAGAAAAAAAAAAAAAAAAAAGAAAAACTTTTGCAGAGCACATATTAATGTTGAGCAGTGTGAACAAAATTTTGATGAATTTCTTGAATGCACATAATTAATTAACAAGAACATCTAAATATATGTGACATGAAGGGTCACCTTGGATTTCTAAAGTATGACCAACATAAAATTCACAAACCTTAGCTAATTAAGAAAGATGGAAATCATACGTTTGATGTTTGTCGCTTGTACTCTACCTCTTGTAATTTTCTGTCTCCACCTGCAAACCATTGAACTGTTCTTCTTGCAATCTGCAACCAAAGTCTCCTCATCCTGTCTTCATTGTCGCTACTAATTCTTGGCGATGAAGATTCTTTCATTTTGCTCTTCAAACTCAACTCCCTGAATCTTGAGCATATAGTAATCTCAGACATCGATCTCTTCTCTGCAGAATTAATCATTTTAGATGAATTTTCTTCTTTATAGTATGAAGTAGAAGTTGAAAACGAATCACTTGTGTCAGCTCTGCGAATCTTGGACTCGTACAATCTCTTTCTCTCTATGTCCTCTTTTATCTTTTCTATGTTTTCATTCATGGACAGAATGTTAAAGAATCTTGCACTGCTTGAATTGGAACGGGAGAACCTGACGCTTGACATGACACTGAGCATTTCAGAGTTCAAGGACAAGAAATCTGAGGAGTTAACATCACTCCATCGGTTCTTGATAACAATGTCCGAAACAATGATCTTGTGCTTGAACTTGTGCAAGATTTTCTTGTTATTGACAACACTATTAAAACCATCATGAGGTAGCAATAATTCTTCTTTGCTGCTTTGTCCAAGGTTAAATCTTGATGATCCATGATGATCTTGCATCTCTCTCTGGACAAAGAGCTCAACATTCGGATCCTCGGTTAGATTGGAAGGGTTCTGTAAGTATCGCAAACTGTTGGAAAAACTTAAGGTCATAAAGTCTTTCGGGTCGAATTTGTTCCTGCAAAGAGGGCAGCTAGAGTGATTTTCTAGCCACTGATCAATGCAGTTTTTATGAAATGCATGCTTGCATTTCGGCAGCAATCGAAGAATTTCGATGTCTTCGAATCTTGATAAGCAAACTGCACATTCTAATCCTTTTTTTGAGCCCTTAAGTGAAGAAAACCTGAAGAAAGGGAGTGAATCAATCACTGCTCTATCAATGCCAGAAAATCCTGACCTTGACCGAACGATTCCATGCAAATTTTGGCCATCATTGCCTAGGAGATCAACTTGGTTCCGGCGACAGAATTTTGCACAGGCAAGTATGAGAAATGTTACTGATAGCATCATTGAAACGATGCCTAGTACTACTGCTAGGCTAGGATGGAGCGGTTTGAGGATACCCGATGCAGAATTCGGGTTGGTTTGAGCTTTGACATGGAGCAAGTGAAGAACTATAAAGAACACTCCTAGTTGATTCATGGGAGATAAGGCCACAACTACACCCTGCTGTCACACTTTCTAAGTAAAACCTTATGCTTCTTGTGAACAGAATCTATAGAAGGGGGTGGGGTTGGTTAGTCTAATAACTCTTCTGGTTTGTCGATTTAGGCTTCATCCGTCCAGTTTGATAAATTTGTTTGTACTACAACATTTCATTTTCAAGTCAGAATAGAATATGAAATGGTATCTTGACAGAGTCACCGATCTGGTTAGAATCACTTGTCTTTTGTTTTTGGTCTGTATTCTCGCCAACAAATGGCATATATTACACAAAGTTAATTAGTCGCTAACTGAGGTTCGAATTTGTAGGAAAGTAAACTCCTGTTAATTAGGTTCAATTGGATTCGGTTGGATAACAATATGTCCGTTCTATATAAGTCCTGAAAACAGGATTGGAGTCAACCCTGGCATTCCTATCATGCTAAGACGGCAGGAATTCAGAAGCAGATTACTAGCACAATGTTGAGTATCCTTGGTGGCTAGAAATCAGGATTTACTTGTTCTAAGTGTTACGCATAGGATCACATTGCAGCAGTACACTGAACGCATCACAGGGTTAAGACAGCAGAGGCATTGGCAGGATTAAAATCAATTTTTTTCATCACTTCCACCCTATGACAAATGCATGTTTTTGTGCTGAATATAAAAGTCATCTTATAAAGTCAGCATGCTGTTTCCCATCCTGTAGTTCCTGAAGTCTATTTGCGCAGTTCTAATTAACCTGTCATTTTTTTGAACCTTTCTTGCAGATTCTGTACTTTTGACTCATGTTGCCAATGTTAAAATTGTTATTATTGAAAACACGACTAATGCCTGGACCTGATCTATTATAATGCTATAACCTGGAAAAGTTGTCCAGCAATGAATCCCACGTGAATTGCATGTTCGCGTTGCAGTTTGCACCAAAAGTAGCTGTTACCACTTCTCGGTACTTACATAGGACATGGTCATCCAAGGCGTTTGCACACAGCATATGTTCTGATTCTTTTGTTTTGCTGATTTCTGATTCTGGTGGTTTAACTATCAGGAAAACCAATCCGGCATTGATAATTGGCATATATGATGATCAGCCTCTAACTCCTGGTCATGCAACATGATTGTGGAAAAGGCTTGGAGATTATCTAATTGATCAAGTTAGTAAAGAGCATGGAACTAAGAAATATATTATAATACCTACCTATCTAATATTATAAAAGGCAACTTTATTGATGACTGTCTCCATTAATATTAAATGGAAAAAAAATCACAAATACAAAAGCTTCGTAAGAATCTTTATGAAGTTGAAATACCAATTGAGTAGAAAAATTAAGGGTATATGAATGACCATTCAGGGATCCTGCTTCAACAGGATCAACCCATGTAATGTCAATAGTTAATCAATCAGTAGGAAATGAAGAAAAGAAACTTCTCTACTCTTTGGTATACTCATCTAATCAAATCTTAAAAAGGACAGTGAACAACTATCAAACCTGGTAGGTTACATCCCACACCATAACAATCAAGATGTGTGATCTTTTCTGAATTTTCGCACTTGAACCTAAAAGCTCAGAATGCATACCGGTAGATGGCATCTGCTACACCATCTTCATCGTTGCTGACACCAATTACATCAGCCACAGCTTTCGTCTTCTCTGATCCATTGCTAAGAGCGATGACTAGAGAAGCCAACTCGAGCATCTCAATATCATTTTCCCCATCACCAATAGCCATTATCTGAAAATTATATAATCAGAATCAATCGGGACCAAGTTCTAAACAATGTATTGCAACAAATGAAGTATAATGTGGTCACAAATTTGGCCAGTTAGCATCATCATATTTTCATCCTTGTTTTTTTTTTCCTCCTCCAATTTATCATATTATTGATATCCACAATGCCAAAAAGGCTATTACACATGCATATTCAGATACTTCAATCTTTTTTAATAATGATTCAGCATATGAAGATTTGATATGTCCATGCAAATTGCCTACTTGAACATTTTCATTCTTGGACATACAATGGTTATTTTTTGCTGTTAACATTTTTTCACTACTAAAAAACTAATGAGGAAGCCATGAAAAATTTCAATTCAACAGCTTGGACCAGTGGCAGCCGGTATGGCAAGATAACAACCCCAACTCTCAAAGGGTGTTATATTTTAAAAAATGAAAATTTATGGCATATTCACCCATACCTCCTTTGCAGTGACACCCAAGTGATCAAGCAGCATTTTTACTCCACTTCCTTTTGAGGTTCCACATGGGACAATTTCAAGCATGTCCGGGACAGCTTGGACAACATTGGCACGGTCCCCCATGACTTCTGACCAGTATGGCCGCAATGAAGTAGACACTCCCTCAGCAGTGTCTAAAAAGATTATCTTCTGCAAACCCAAAAGATTGGAATAATCAAATGGAGGAAAAGACCAGAACTATCAGTTTTCTAGGATGTACGTACATATGTCCAAATATAGATAATTTGCTGTGCATATGTCCACATATCAAGAAGGCAAAATCCATGGGTCCCACTTACTCTAGATTCCCATTACAATTAAATCAAAATAAGAAGTAAAACACAAAACTAATAAGTTACACTTTTGAAGGATTCACTACTGCCATTGGTTCTCCAAGGATTAAAACCGTATTAGAGATTGGCATTATCAACCAAATTTGGATTCAAGGTAACAAGTTAATACCAGTGAATAAAGACCATGGCTCAAACCATCTGGCACAGACTCGGCCACAATTGTTTATGTATCTTCGCTTCTTTTCCAGGAAAATGTTACTAGTTAATGTATGAACCTTTAAAGTATAGCAAACCAATAAAGTTTCTATTGAAATGCTTCAGAACGAACACAAGACCATGTTTGTGAACTTACATGTATGTCAGCAGCAGCCAGGAGATGCTCAATGGAAGGCATGATCTCTGCCTGTAAAGATTCTTTTTATTAATCACTCACATTTAGGCAAAAAGTTGGTTAGGTAATATCATGACTCTAGAGTAGCATCACCAGATATGCACCTTTGGCTCATGATATATGGTGTGCAGTGAATCAACAAGAGGATGATCAAATAATGTTAGGCAACGATCATTACTGAATGCAATGAGAGGAACCTTATGCTCCCAAGAATAGAGACATGCCTGCATTGGTGAATTACAACCCAGTCAACAACAACAACAACAACAACAAATCATTCACTCTATGTACGAGAACTACCACTGTCAAATAAAAGTTTAGAGCAGAATTTGGTCTCTGGACCCTGGAGCAGCAATCACAAAAGTAACCTAACCAACAACCCCTTTAAAACCATAAAATGGCCACAGAGACCAACATGTGTACTGCAAGAGAAATGAACAATCTAGTCATATAAAACTAGATCATCAACTGCAGCCTGCACTAAATCTCAAATGATCAAATAACTGCAAATGAATGACCAACAGAACTGAGCAGCAAAAGGCAAACTCTGCCTTCTATAGCACAGAAAATGACCACATCAACAAGAGAGAGACACTGAAAAATCATATGTTAAAGCATTTCTATCCTTATGTCTTTGATCATATATAAACATATCCACTTTATAAACATTCTCATAACATCAAACAAAAATGAAATTTAGTCAGTCAAACCTATTACCTCTCTACAAACACTTGGATCTAAATTGCTTCTAAAAATTTCCCGACCTTGTCTACCATAAACAACTAACCCCTGAAATCAAGTAAAAACCACTAATCAGAAACAATAAATGGAAATTAGACCATTAGATAGAAACTGAGCACAAAAAACATTACATACAAGTAGAAGTACATTAACTAGTTAGTGGGCTTGAATTTTTACTGTATTTGGCAAAGAGTTTTGAGGTTAATATATTTCCATACAAAAGAAATCTATTCATTGGCATCAGGAGAACAAATCTGAAAATAAAATTGAAAGCAAAGCGTAGAAAATGCAACATCAAAAAGAGTGAAAGCAAAGCGTAGAAAATGCAACATCAAAAAGAGGGAAAGCAAAGCATAGAAAATGCAACATCAAAAAGAGTGCAAATTGACCGCAACAAAAGTTTTAAAAGAAGTAACATCTCAACTCAAGAACGGTGTGTGTTTGCATAGCGATAGATCTAACTATACAACAATTAGCAGATTAGTTTTACAGCTTTCAGGAGTTTAAAAGATAGTTGACTAGAGCTCCTAATTTTTGCTGATCTAATAATTCATACAAAAATATCAACGCCCACTAGTATTAGTACAGGACGCTTCTCCTACATTTATCAAGCATTGTTAGTGTAAGCCTCAAGGCAGAATAGATGTCTCGCCTTTCTTGATATGTCAAACACAAAAATGTTAAGACTTTGAAAACATGAATATGCTAAATTCACGTCTTAAATCTTTTAAGAAGTAGAGAATGTTAACAAGGCATTCTAACTAACTGATCCATGTGATGCTTTAAAATATCAAATTTATAAATTCCTCCAGATAAAATTTAAAGGACTTGAGCCTCTGATTTTCACATTAACATATAGACTAGTTTCCACATGAGGGATGTGGAGCAGCTTCAAGAGTAACGACAACAAAGATCTTTTCCTGCTTATAAGAGAGAGGGTGTGGAAGAAAGAGCAATTATCATATTGAGCTCTTGGAGAAACTCCATCCAAAGACATACAGACTCATTTAACAGGTACAAATTTTCCATGCTAGTTGAGTTTAAGAAAACATTTCAACAAATTTTTTATTAAAATTCATATACAAACATGAGCATGTGTATGCACACAGACATGCATGCACATGTAAGCAACAAGAGCTCTACAAGCATGGAGAATTTCCCTGACAAGATGTACACCTGAAAAATGCGGAACTTGCAAAATATAGTTGAGAACAAATAACTGCATAAAGATGACAAGAAACAAAATTAAAAAGAAAAACCTGCAAGAAAACTCCAGGTGAGAACTCTGAGATAACACCATCTTTGCCAACTAAATCCACCATCTTCAAAATACTTAATACAGAAGGACGAGCCTGATCCAGAATCCAAATTAAAAACTACCAATTACAACCTTCATGATATACATGGCATATTAAGTGGAAAGAAAATAACAATAAGCGCAGTCATTAGATCAATAAATAAATAGACACAACTTGAAATTTCCAGCAACTATTTAAAGCAAAATAAAAATACATTCCCAAAACAAGATAAATGGGTAAAAAATAGCAGCTAGCCTAATAAGGTAATGATTAAACATACATTTTTCAAAAATGCCTTGTAACCAATTAACTTGAAATGAAAGAGTCAAGATGCCATATTTCTTACTTTTGCAGTTGCTATCACCACCTTTACTCCCCTTGATAAAGCTTCTTTCAAAGCTTTTGCATTTGTCAGAGAAATTTGACTTCTGCTGTTCAGCAATGTTCCTTGCATTCATATAGAAAAGAGGTAAAAAGAATGTTAGAATCTAATGACAAAACCATGAAACATTCCAAGACAAAGTGATCTTACCATCCATATCGCAGAAGATATAGCTGAATTTTGGTTTATAGAATCGAAGACTGCCTTCTTTTTTCCTGTCTTTTAACACTGAGCATGCAAGATCATCTCACAGTGATTTTGGTATGTGTGGCATATTATAGCTCCAAAATAAATAAAGAAAGACTAGCCATCCAAAGATAAGCTATAATATGTCGTAATTACCATCTAAAGTTTCAGTTGGAAGATTCACATTAGTCTCAGCATCATATGCACTCTGAATCAATCCTTTTCCTTTCCACCCAAGATTCTTTAAAAGAAGCTCCTCCTCCTTCTCCATTTCAGTTTCGGCCTCTTCACTAATCTCATGATCAAATCCTAAAAGATGCAACAACCCATGAACCTGCACAGATGTACAGGCATTAAGGGATCTGAGGTAGCTGTCACTAATGCCATGAAAAGGGAAGAGTGGTTTTTGGATCGTAAATGTTATGGGGGCAACACATAACTTTCTAGGGATTATATCCTTTCCGTTTTGTCTAATTTTAGAGCACCTTTCAATAGTGAGGAATAGCTTTAACTCTTTTTTGACTTTCCTCTCCACCTCAGAAGTGGTGGAATAAAAACAATAATATAGGATAACGATGAAAATAGAAGAAATTTCATTAATGATTTTAATTTCAAGCAAACGTTCCTTATATACAATATGAGCTGAGTAACTAACAATTCCAGCTCAGCAAAACTAACTAATTCTTACTAAATAACCAATTAACTATGACAGATAACTAACTCCCTTTGCAATGCATGTCTGCTGTCATTCTCACATTTGCTTACCTGCACTTCTTTATTTTCTTCATTCATCTTCCTTTGCTCACAAACAGGCGCATTTAAATGGTTGCTTTCTCTTAGAAAAGACAAAATCCTTATCTTCACGGAGGGGGTTTTAAAGTAGTAATCACAGCATTGCCAAACTGATTCTTCAAAATTATTATTATCGTGATATGTCTTGAGTGTCAGTTTGTGATTCTGTTATATATCAATTGAGGTTTTAGGCAACTGATTCTTCTCATGAAAGTTTCATCAGACACATAGCAAAATAAAAACCATTACAGGAAAGCAGGTTTTTTTTTTAAAAAAAAAGCATGCACGTTAATGCAAGAAAAAAGGCTAAATTCAGTCGCCAACCAGGAGGATGCGTATCTCATCAATAAGAGTATGCCCTCTTTCCTCTGCTTGCTGTGCAGCAGTCTCAACAGAAATCACAATGTCACCCAACATAAGCTGCAAACAAGCTTTTTTTTTAAAAAAAAAAAAAACAAAAACTTGAAAGCCACTCTACATGAATCCTCAGTTACACATAGACACTACTTACAACAGGAAGCTTGAGTTCAGGAACATGCTGTGACATGGAAAGAACATCAGTAGCATGGTCCTCATCCCTCCACTCCTTATTAAGTTTTCGAATGAAATCATCATTACAAAGCAGCACAGACAACTCAACACTCTCAAACCCACCAACATCACTAATAGCAGTATCTCTAGTTATATAACCTGAATCCTTCAACCCATCAAACGCTAACTTCATCGCCATTGGCACGTTAAGCCGAAGCAATTCCGCAATACTCTGCACAATATGAACCCATATCACAAAACCAAACAACCCCTCAAATCCCCGACCAAGAGAGACAACGGATAACACAAAAATATGTAAACTTTAGATATAAACAATAAGAAAGATCACATCTTTATTTATTATACCAAGACTTCGGGATCATCAGGCAGTTGTTCTTCAATGCAGATGCTAACATTAAGCTGCAACTCCTTCTCTTTACTCTTAGGCATCGCCCTGCGCCTCACTTTCCGGTACCCTCTCTGCGCCGCCCATACTTTGCCGCCAAATTCCGGCCAGAAAATCCTACCGCCGACGCCGTCTCCATCTCCGCATAAAGATTGAAACTTTTTAGCTAAGGGCAAATGTTTTGGTAAAGAAATAGCTGAAGGGTAGTAGATGGAGAAGATGGGATTGATAGAGAGAGTACTGCAGAGTACGAGAGAGATGGCGCGTGACATAGCACGCGCCATTGAAGGAAATGGAGGGTCGAAAGTGCGGCGGAGCATGTACGGGAGAGGAGAGTGATACAATCACAGGCGAAGCAGTTTAGCGGCCCCTGTCCCATCGGAGTGTTAAGCTACTAAACGACGATTTATTTGTTTTGCGGCTTATTTTTGGTTTTGTTCACACTGTCGTCGAGTAGTACGGTCATGGACTTTCTTGTCGGTCGTTAAGGGTTGTCGTGTCGTTGGGCCGTGTGAAATAACTATTAAAATCGAATTAAAATTTTGAAATTTTAAAGATGAAAAATTGATATTATTTCAAACTTTTAGTTAAGGATGGGCACCAGTCTAATCCGGTCCGGTCTAAGATTTTGAAAAATCTCAAAAACTAAATAGAAATCTTGATTCTTCAAAATTAGAAGAATCGAGGCCGAGATCGAATATATGAAAAATTAAAAATTGATTTGGTTCGGCTTAATTCTTCAATACTATTTGGTTCTTTATTTTCGGTTTGGTCCTATATTTATTTTTAAAATTTCATAATTGTAATTATTGTAACTTTTTTATTAATATAAACTATTTTTAAATATTTAAGAATATATTATAACATAAAATTATTTATTTGAATTTATAAAATTAATAAAAATATGACTTTATCATTATAAAAATAATTATATTAAATAATATTCAAATGTACAAACTCATAATATATTTATAATATTTAATTTTTATATTTTTATTTAAATATAAAACATATACATTTGTTAAATTTTATATAACATAATTTTAATTTTTTATATATGTAAAATTGGTTTTTTAGTTTAGTCTTGTTCAGTTCAATTTTGATATGCTTCTTGAAAAAAGATTGAAATGAAACCAATTTTAAATTAATATTGATTCGTCCCAATCCTTGTTCTATATTTTTTATCTAGTACTTATTTCGCTTGATTTTCAGTTTAGTTTAGGAAACTATGTGGACCATGTTCAACCTTACTTTTAATTCAATCCCATAAAAATTTGAAATAATTCAATTCAAATCTTTAATTATTTCAGAACAATTATATTTTATTCAATGCTAATTTAATTATATTATTATTCTAATTTATTAAAAATTAAAAATTTTATTTTTATTCTTTGAGGACTAAAATAAATAAAATTTATTATTCTCACTTTTCATCATTCAAGACTAAAATAATAAATAATAATTTAATAAATTATTATTAGTGTTAATTACTAATTTAATAATAATAAATAAGTAATTTAATTATTAATTATTATAACTAATAATTGTTAATAATATGTATTTTTATTTTTAAAATTATCACTTTAATCGTTTAAAGTAATTACACAAAAAAATTTACCTATTAATTATTAAATTATAAAATATTGTTAATATTTACTATTAATTTATAACTAATAATTAATAGATAGTCTAATAATTAGTTATTATGAGTAATAGTTATTAATAATATATGTTAATTGAGTGCATTAACTAATAAAACTAGTAATTAAAGTACTTATTATATATATATATATATATATTCTACTGATAAAAATTTATACACACGTATATAATAATGGCATTAATAAATAAATAAACAAATTTAAATCTTTAAACTATCATTAGCAAAATTTTCTTAACATTATTCATGTTAATTATCATGAAATTAAATTTTAAAGATTTAAAGTTTAAATTATATTTTTATTAATAAATTTTGATTTAATGATACTTGTATAATTTTATGAGTTTGAAATTATGAGTTTAAACGCATAAGAGTTTAATTAATAAAGAAACTAAAAATTATGGAGACCAAATAACACAAAATTAATAAATAAAATTATAAACATTTAAGAATTTAAAATAAATATTCTACAAAATAATATACTCACAAGTTTAAAATTTAAAATTTTGGTATATTATTAAAATGATGCAGACTTAATAAATAATTTAAATTCAATCAAATTTATTGATTGAGTTTTTTTTATATAAAATTTAACATAAAATAACAAAAAAAATAATAAAATTATTTAATAGGGAAAAATAACAATTCAGTAATATTGACCAAAAAAAAAATTCAAGGATTAGTGAAGCATCTATCCCATTATGGCTCCGTCATTTCCCTTTTCCAATACTTTAAAAATTTGATAATTTTATCGATTGATTTTTTATTTTTACTACTATATCATCAAATTAATTTTAAATAAATTTAAATTTAAAAATTATTTATATAATATGCCAAAGGAAAAAATATTTCATATAAAAAATTTAATTGAATAAAATATGTTAAGTTAGAAAAGATAAAGAGATCCTAATTTGTATAAAAATCCAAATATTTCCTTTTCAACAATAATTTCAAAAAATTTAAATAAAACACATATAATTTTTTCATGATTTATTATATTTAGTTTTAGTTGCGTTTTTATACAACACATCGTGTTTCTATGGCATGTTGTACCAATAATTTCATCTTCAATTTTGTATAAAAATTAGATTAATGATCAATTGTAAAAAAAAGCATGTGTAAAATTGTTAAAATTAAAAGAATTATGATTGAACTGTGAAGAAAAAAAATATTTATTTTATTGGATTTGATTTGTTGTCCTATAACACTATATAGTAACAGAATTGTTTTCCCCTTTTTGCATGGTTTATAGACTTTAAGCTTTTTGTTTTACCATATGAATGATTAAGTATCGTCGCAATAACTTTCTACTTTAATCTACCAATCATTGGCATCCATCATTTGCCACTTTCTATTTTAATGATTTTTTTTAAGTGCATAACTATAGTTTTATCTTTTCTTTTTTCCTTAAAAAAATCAAAGAAAACTTTATAAACTTCAAACATCCCCAATAAACTCTTTTTTTTTTTCAAGACTCCTTTAACGAATATATTATATTGCCAATATATATTGATAATATGATTTAAAATTAATTTTAAAATTGAAATTAATATATATATATATATATACACACACGTTTCAAACTTCCATAATTTGTCGGTAGTGCATACGTTGACACTGGCAATAATGACCCTTTTATTAATAAAATATGTGTAATGTTTTTAAATATAATAAATATTGAATGTTAAATAAATTTATTGGCGTGATCTAATTATTGGCGCGGCGTTGGCTTTCAGTTGACGTAGAAAAAAGAAAACACAGAGAAGACGGGCGGAGAAAGCGCGTCCCACACTGTAGAAAAAAAATAAATAAATAAATTTTGGCAGCGCCATCAACTCCGTTATTCCTTTTAAACAAATACTAATAAACTAACAAAACGGGCGTCTCTAAAAATCTAAGTCCGCTCTTCCAAACACTCCCTTCGCCCCAACCACTGGATCTATCTATCGGTTTCTCCTCCTCAAATTCGAATCCCGCCGTTTTCATCCGATTGGATTAAGTTTCCAGCCTCTTCTTCAATTCTCTCCAATCGCCTTATTTTGCACTTCTGCCTCCCCCTCCTGCTAAACTATTAGGGTTTTCTGTTGTGGTTTCTGAAATGGTGGGTTCGCCGTTACCTTCATCTCAACCTCCTCCTGCTAAGAGGTATGGTATCACTAAACCGATCTCCTTTGCGGGGCCCACCGACGCTGATCTTCATCGAAATGCTGAATTGGACAAGGTAATTATATCATTATATTTAGTTTAGTTTTTCTTTTTGGCTGATTAGTTTAGTTTTTTTGTTAATTGTGTTTTTGTATGTAGTTTTTGGTTGATTCGGGGCTATACGAGAGCGAAGAGGAAACTATCAGGAGGGAAGAGGTTCTTGGCCGGATCGATCAGGTTTTTCCTTTTTTTAAGCTTATACTCATAGTAATTGAACTTTTTATTTTCTGATTAGATTTGCTGGATTAGGTCAAATGTTGAGATTTACAGGTGCGGATTTGGTTTTTTTGGAGCACTTTGGATTAGTGATTTATGACTATTTTATTATTTAGTTGTAGTATTCATGATTAGAGCCAGGGTAGTTGTATGGACATCACTTGGTTTGCGGGGACGAGTACTATTGCATCGTTGATGGTTTTCTAATCTGATTGAAGTGTGTTCGAGGGTTTTAAGGATATGTTTTGTATTCAGAAGAAAATCTCTCTAGTTCAGTTTGGAAGTTTGGTCTGAAATCCAATGAATTGATTAAAGATTTAAAGTTTAAAGATATAAGGTGCCTACCTCAGACCCTTGCCTGGCACCCAAAATAAATGTTGCTGTCGCAGTCACCATCACTGGAGTATCAGCTCATGGCTTTTGGTGAGATGGTGACTGGTGAGTGGTCAGCAGAGGCGGGGACAGTAGAAAGGCAGATAAGTTTGTTGAAACTTGTTGCATAACCTTTTTTTTTTTTTTTTTCTTTGCAAAGCAAAGAAATGAATTTCCAATTTTTTGAAAGTTGCAGAAATGGGCCCAAAGCTTTTTAGTGAGTTTTTTCCATAAGAGAAACATTTCCAAAATGTGGAAACATAGCCCAAGAGACTTTTGTGTGCTTCATAGGTGCTAATTATGTTGGATATAGTAGTGGCTAGAATTAATTTGTTCCTGTTGTTCATGTAATTTGTTGCATCTGGATTTTGTAGTGGATAGAATTATATTGTAATATCTTTGTGTGTGACTTTGTTTTTTCTGCTATAGAATGTAAAGAAAGGAGTTCTTTTTGTTTAATATCTGGCTTCATCTTTCTTTCTTTTGGCTTGCTGTGTTTCTTTCAAACAAAGGTTTTATTTGGTTGTGTGTGTTTTCATTTGAATAAGGCAAACTTACTTCCAAAATAAAGTTGCTTTTTCTTGGTATATTGATTGTCTTGTTCTGGATGTCTGATCTTTGCCAGGTATTGTTAACATATTTCTTTCTATGATTGTTAGTTTTTGGTGTTCATCTTTTACTAGTGTTGTTGCTTTTCCCATTGTGATAGAGATGATCAATCTTTGCCTTAAATCATCGATCGCGTATGATCTGAAATCTGGATTTATAATTAAATAATTATATAATATTATTTCATATAATAATATAATTGATTAATTAATAATTATAATTATATAATGTAATAATATAATATATAATTAATATTAATTTAATAATTATAAAATTATGTAATATAATTAATATATATAATAGAATAATATGACTAGTAATTATGTAAGTTCGGTAAGGAGGAATTTCAAACCTAAGGGCGAAAGGTGCCATTATATTGGATGTAGGTATTTCAATTCCCAACACTTTCCTGAGATAGCCCAAGGTAGGGGAACTTACTTGTGAAGTAAGCAGACTAGGGTATGGGTGTTGGGAGTAGGGAATGAAGGCTATAACATAGGCATTAGGGTGCCGCTCTTCTTTGTCCTTTTGCTTCAAAGAGCAAGCCAAGCAGCTAGGGATTTTGAGCTTCAGGAAAGAAGAATGCTCAAGTTAGCTAGACTGGGTAACTGAACTCACTTGAAAGAGGGAGAGAAGAAAGATAAGACAGAAACCAACTCTTTGCCTAAGTCACTAGTGTAATTATGAAAGACTTTTCTTTTGAAACATCTTTGAAACCTTGTTTCTTCTCCTTTGGGGTTCAAATGGGATCCATATTGCACTGATGCTGATGAAAAATCCAATAGGATTTTGAACTGATGTATATGATGAAATTGTCTTTTATTGTAGATTGTAAAAGGTTGGGTTAAGCAATTGACACGCCAAAGGGGCTACACAGATCAGATGGTTAAGGAAGCAAATGCTGTTATTTTTACATTTGGATCTTATCGTTTGGGGGTAAGTATGTCTTTTTAATGTTGTTTCTTATGTTCTAAGATCACTATACTTTGTTATATTTTATCCTTTTCCTAGTTATTTCTATTCAATTCACCAAATTAATTTTACTGGAAAGTTAACATTGTAAGTTAATGTTTACTACTTGACATGTTCCTGGGAAAGATTAACTAGTTGGTGCTTCGGTAGTATTGACTGCATTTCAGTCAGTAGCCAAATTGCAGTGAACTTACAAGCAAATTTTTAATGTTGCACTATGTTCCTTTGTATTGGTATTTGGAATTTTCTGGACAGAATGAAGTTAGGTAAGTTTGGTAATTGATCCATGCTGACTTCATAGTCATCAGGTTACATAAATAATGTTGAGAAGTTTAATGCACTAAACAGCAGCAGCCACTTTGCGGCAAATGGATCCTTAGTGACTGCTTGAGTTGTTGAGAAGATAAGTTCTTGTCCTGCCTATCTCAGAATCTTGGGTAGTGTAGAACTCCTGAACCATTTTTATTTTCGCCCCTGCCAATATTGCATCTGCATGATTGGCTGCTAGCTTATCTAGTTCCATCATTACATTGAAATGAAAAGTTGCCTCTTCGGTAGCCAAAAGTAGGCTAGATGTCTGACCTGTTTTGTGCTTGAACACGGTGAAATTTTTTTCTTTATGCAGTTTAATAAGTAAACTTTTTATATAGAGATGTAACAATTAATTGCTATTTAATAGGTACATGGACCTGGAGCTGACATAGACACCTTGTGCATTGGGCCATCTTATGTGAACCGAGAGGTGATTTGTAAACTTGGAATCTTTGCATTAGGAGTCTGGAGAGCATTCAATTTTTACTAACATTTTAAATATCTTTTGTCAGGATTTCTTCATTATTTTGCACGACATATTATCTGAAATGGATGAAGTTACTGAGCTTCAACCAGTTCCAGATGCTCATGTTCCAGTTATGAAATTTAAGTTCCGGGGAATATCAATCGATCTTCTTTATGCAAGTATTTCTCTTTTGGTTGTTCCTGAAGTAAGTTATCTATGCTTTTAAATATTCGTGACAGATGACCCTTTTTTGAAAGCATGTGCATTGATCCCTAGAGCCTTAAGTTCCAGGGAATATCAATCAACCCTCTTTGTGCAAGTATTTCTCTTTTGGTTGTTTCTGAAGTAAGTTATCCATGCTTTTAAATTTAAATATTCATGATACATGACCTTCTTTTGAAAGCATGTCTATCGATCCCAAGAGCATATTTTATTTCTTCTTTTGAATTGTAAGATGCCAATCTTTGAACAGAAAGATCTTTGTAAAACCTTTTCTCATGGTTAAGTTTTAAACTTGAGATCTAATTTGCCTTACCCTTTAACCAGTTGAAGCAACTTTCTTTAAGCCATATGGTTTGGTGCATGGCAAGCTTTTGCTGCTTTTTTCTTTTCTTTTGTTAGATGGGCTTTGTAATATTTTCATTACTGATTTTGCATAATCATATCTACGCTGTTTCCTTATGCATTTAAGTCCAACATTTTTCCTTATTATTTAGCACTTCATGTCATGTTGGTTCCTGTTTAGAGTTCCTGAGTTATTAAGTCTCAGACACCGTATATTTTTTAAAAATTTATGTTGTTTTCTTCTCTTATGTCTTAAAATCGGTGATATCTGAACTATAAAGTTTATGCTTTTACGATTTGAAATTTATTTTAATTTTGAAATCATTGTATTTGTTGCTTGTTGAAATTGATCTAGAACTAACTTATCAACAGGATCTGGACATTTCCCATGGGTCAGTGCTGTATGACATTGATGAGCAAACTGTTCGAAGTCTTAATGGGTGCAGGGTGGCAGATCAAATTCTTAAACTTGTGC
>CATIWR010167338.1:0-44759 GCA_949677035.1 Omphalea diandra | reverse complement strand
ATATATAGATATATATATATATTATTGTGTTTACCTAAAGGAAACCTGCAATATATTTCATGTGTTTAATTATATGAATTTGTTAATTTAGCGAACATTGATTTATTTGTAGTTGTTTCCTTACATTCACATGCTTTTGTTGTTACTGTCTTTAATCTTTTAAACTTCTTTGCATGGTGTAAACAAGTTAATTTTCATTTATGTGTCTTAGATCTTGACTTGGGATCATTAGAAGAAAAGCTTGCTGACATTACTGTTATGAGCAGTGAAGCTGAGAAATTAAAACATAAAGCATGAAGCAAATCTAACAGATTATGCCTTAGTTTAATTCGAGTGACAATTACCAACAACATTAAGTCTACTCCTCCAAAAAGTGTAACTGCTAAAGAATACCTTAAATTTGTGGAAGAGCACTTTTGTTCCAGTACTAAGTCACTTGTAGAGACGCTAATGACTGAACTCATGACCATGAAGTATGATGGGTCACAAATTATGCAACAACATGTCCTTGATATAATTAATATTGTAGTAAGACTTAAGACACTAGGGATGACTGTGGATGACTCCTTTATAGTATAATTCATTTTAAACTCATTGCCTCAAGGGTATGGGCCTTTTTGAATTAACTATAACACTATTAAGGATAAGCTTACTTAAGAGGAAACGAGACTAAAGGCACAAGGGGTTCATTTAGTAAACCTAATGGGTCAAGAAGGTGGTAAAGTTCTCAGACCAAAATCCAATAAATTTAAGAAAAAAGGACCCGCTAAAGTGATATAAGTTGTTGATGATGATAAGAAGGAAAAAAAGACAGATAAATATCACTTTTGTAAGAAAGAAAGACATTATCAGAAATATTACCTGAAACGTAAAGCTTGGTTTGAAAAGAAACATATCATTCATTATGTTTCTGTAATGTTTTAATCATACTTATTTGAAGTTCCTTCAAATACTTGGTAATTAAATTTTGGTGCCACTACTCATGTTTCCAATGTGATGCAGAGATTCTTTACAATCCAAAGCATAAAACCAAATGAGAACTTCTTATTCATGGGAAATAAAAAAGACCCTATTGAAAGAATATGGACTTATCATCTTGTTTTAGATATCAAACGTCACCTGGATCTACCACAAACTCTCTTGTACCTTCACTTTCTAAAAATTCAGTTTTTGTATCAAAACTTGATGTTAATGGTTTTACTTTTAAGATTGAAAATAGATGTTTTAGTTTATTTAATAAAGACGATTCCTTTATTGGTTTAAGAATTCTTACAGATGGATTATATAAATTGAAACTTGGGTGTTGATTTCTCTGCATCTTGGATGTGTGTTCATCAGAATATTGGAATTAAGCATAGTGTGACAAATGAAAACTCTGCTTACTTATGACATAAACGTTTGGGTCATTTATCTAAAGAAAGATTACAAAGAGTAGCAAAGAATGAGATTCTACCGAATCTAGATTTTACTGATTTTGGTTTATATGTGGATTATATTATGGGAAAACCAACCAAATATAATAAGAAAGGACCATAAGAAATACTTAGCTTCTTGAAATAATACACGCCGATACAAGTAAACCTTTTGATACTCCATATTTTGGTGGAGAAAAGTATTTTTATCACCTTTATAGATGATTTTCACATTATAGATATGTCTATTTGCTTAATGAAAAATCTTAAGTTGTAAGTGCCCTTAAGGTGTTTATTAAAGAGATTAAAAGGCAACTAAACAGAAAAGTGAAAGTATGATGAATTAGGACAAAATCCATGTCCATTTGTAAAGTTCCTCAAAAGACATGACATATGTACATGGTATACTATGCTAGGCACACTTCAACAAAATGGTGTGGCAAAAAGGCGAAATAGAACATTAATGGATATTGTTAAGAGTATGATAAGTAATTCTTGATTACCTAAATCATTATGGACATATGCACTTAAAATGCAGTATATTTATTGAATAAGATTCCTAGTAAGACAATTCCTAAAACTCCTTTTAAGTTATGGACTAGAAGGAGACCTAGTTTATGATGCCTACGTGTTTGGGGTTGTCTAGCAAAGTATGAATGCATAATCCACATGAAAAGAAATTGGATTCTCGAATTGTTAATGGTTACTTTATCGGTTACCCAAAGAAATCCAAAAGGTACAGGTTTTACTATCCAAACCATAGTTCTACAATTATTGAGATAGGAAATGCTAAATTCATTAAGAATGGTTAAGAGTGCTAACAAACATATTGTGGATATTAATGAAATAGGGGTTGATGTTCCATTACCATTAATATTTTTACATCCATAATCATTCTAAACACTGTTCTAGAATTGCAAAAGCAAAATAATAATGAACAATGTTTGAATGAAGAAGCACCTCATGAAGAAGCTAACTTATGACCAACTGTAAAAAATGAACCATATAGAATTGCTTTAAATAAACCTGCAAAAGTGAGAAGACTAGCTATTCTAGATGATTATCTGGTTTATTTGGAAGAGTCAAATTTTGATTATGGCATTGATGAAGATCCTGTTTCATTTTTACAAGCCATTAACAGTGATAAGTCTGATGAATGGATTGATGCCATGAAAGAAGAGTTAAAATTAATGGCTAAAAATAATGTTTGGTATCTTGTGAAATTGCCAAAAGGTTCCGAACGAGTTGGATGTAAATGGGTCTTGAAGACTAATCGCGACTCAAATGACAATATCGAATGATTTAAAGCTAGACTCGTAGCCAAGTGTTATACTTAGAAGGATGGCATTGATTATAAACAGACCTTTTCATCTGTTTAAAAGAAAGATTCATTTAGGATCATTATGGATTTGGTAGTTCAGTACGATTTAGAGTTATATCAAATGGATGTGAAAACAACCTTTCTTAATGAGGAGATAGAGAAGGAAATTTATATGGATCAACTTGAGGGTTTTTCCATGGAAGGAAAGGATCATATGATGTTCAAACTTAAGAAATCAATATATGGACTCAAATAAGCTTCTACGTAATGGTATCTTAAGTTCAATGATATTATTACATCTTTTAGTTTTCATGAAAATACTATTGGTCGATGCATTTACTGAAAGATTAATGGGAGTAAGTTTATATTCTTGGCTCTATATGTTGATGAGATTTTGCTTGTTTCTAAGTATTTAGGCATCTTGTATGAGACTAAAGATTTTCTCTCTAAGAATTTCGAGATGAAAGATATGTAATTGAAATTTCTATATTTAAAAATAGATCACATGGATTTTAGAGTTGTCTCAGATAGCTTATATTAAGAAAATTCTTGAGAGATTTAATATGAACAAGTATTCAGTAGGTATTATCCCAATATAAAAAGGGGATAAGTTTAGTCTTATGTAATGTCCAAAGAATGGTGCGAAACATAAGCAAATAGAATCTATTCCATATGCTTCTATTATGGGTAGTTTGATGTATTTACAAACTTGCACAAGATCTATATTAGCTTCACAGTTGGAATGCTAGGTCGATATCAAAGTAACCCTGGTATAGATCATTGGAAAGCTATAAAGAAAGTGATGAGATACCTTCAAGGAACTAAGGATCATAAACTCACATTTAAGAGATATGATCAGTTAAAACTGATTGAGTATTTAGAGTCAGATTTTGCTAGATGTATTAACAGTAGAAAATCAACATTTGGTTATTTGTTCTTATTAGTAGAAGGGAGAATTTTATGGAAAAGTGCCAAAAAAATCTGTCATTATTGCATCCACTATGGAAACAAAGTTTATAGCTTGTTATGAAGCTATAATTCATGCATTATGGCTGCAGAACTTTATTTCAAGACTTAGGGTTACCGACACTATTACCAAGCCACTGAAAATTTACAATGATAATTCTGCAGTAGTTTTCTTCTCCAAAAATGACAAACATTGTAAACGTGTTAAATATATTGAATTGAAGAACTTTGTTGTTAAGGAGGAGGTTTCAAAACATAGAGTGTGTATTTAATATATTAGAATGGATCTCATGATTGCAAATCCTTTAACTAAAGACTTACAACCAAAGACATTTAGAGAACATGTACATAGAATGGGTGTTAGTTGTATTGATGATTGATTATGATGATGTTATTACACTCTTGAGATCATTAGTGTGATATGTTTCTAACTTTATGTTTTATTCCTTATACTAGTATACACAATGTTTTGAAGAAGAAATTGATATGTCTTTAAGACAATTAAATGGACATTATGTTATTTATATAGATAACTTATGTAATCTAACATGGCAATTTGATAATGTTGTAGTATATGGAAGGAAGTATGCAATTTGATATCACCGTCATAACTCTCACTATGTTATTTATTATGTTAAGGTTAATCATGATGGAAGAATGGCATTATGAAATTTATTTGTGTGCCTAATGTTCACACTGATAGATATTAATGTTATAAACTATCAGACCAAGAGGGAGAATATTAAATGTGGTTCGAAAATTTAGGTCACATTTAATATTTTAAATTAGTTTCTTATTTGAATAAGGTTCACATAGTTTCCTATTTATTTAAGGTTCCTATAGTTTCCTATTTGTTAAGGGTTTCTATAATGACCTATTTGGTTAAAGTTCCTACTTAGTAGTTAAATAAATCTAAGCCATTGATTTTGGTATTTGATAGACATATTAGATTTAAAGCTCTCTTTTTATATATAAAATTGATCCTCTCTCCACCTATTAAGATTTGCATATTTATGTAAACACTTTTCCATCAAGTTTCTTTGCCACATAAAATTAAGGTTAATGAAGATAAACCAATTTTATTCATAAGGGTAATTAAAACTCAACCAAATTCAATGTTCTCTACAACTATCTCAAATTTCACATCAATTAAGTATTTTTATGTTTTACTTTATGTAATAGATTATTTATTCAAGATCCTATAATTGTGATGATTTTTAAATTATGATGTGATTACGTTACCTTAAGTTTTAATTTTATAAATAATTCTTGCAGATGCTCAATCACTCTATGGTGGCATTAATGGAGCCATTGTTTCCTTTATAAGAAATCATAAATTTAAGATGCATTAGGTATCATTTTCTACTTTTTATTTTTAAAAAATAAAAAACAAAATTTTTAAAACTAGAATTTTTGTATTTTTTTTGTTTTAAAAAAAATTTCTTAACAAATATGAAAAGAATCAAAAAAAATATTTTTTTAAATTTGAAAAAAAATAGAAAATAGAAAATTTAGTAATACAAAAAGGTGTCACTAGGTTCACCCTATTGCCTATGCTCTTGCATACTTTAGTGGTGCTATAGTCGTGGATAATGTTTTTAAAACCGAATTGAAGATCGAACTAGTCATCTGCCTAATTCTCAATTTAGTCGGTTCAACCGATTCAATAGGTCAAGTTCAATAGGATAAATTTTTAAAAAAAATTGAAAAATATATAATAATACTTAAAATGTTTTTAAAATTAAAAAAATATATAATATGATAAAGTAATTAAAAATATTTTCTAAAATTTAAAATTTAAATAAAATAGTGTAATTTTTAAAATTTTTAAATTTTTACAATATGACGTAGTTTTGGATTGAGTCGATTTGAATTGATTTTTGGTTTTATACAATTTTACTGATTTTGATCAATTTTTTTGATTTTTTGAGAATCGATTTTAAACACCTAATCAAATCGAACCATTGACCGATTTTTAATTTTACCAATTCGACTGATTAGTTTGGTGTAATTCTGAAAACACTAGTAGTAGATAAGATGTTTATTGAGATGAATATCTTTGGTGGATATATGACCTTATTTATTCTGATTCTTTGTAATAGGCTAGTTGTGATGTGATTGCACTTTTTTCTCTCCAATAATTTTGTCTCATTAGATTTTTCTTAGAGAAGTTTTTTTTATGAGGTAAACCCTATATTTGGTGTTTGATTATAGCCTATATTCTTTTAATTAATATATTAATTGATTGAAGTGTCAAAAAAATACATTTTGTGCCAAAAGAAAAAAAAAAGGGTTGCAAATAGATATTTCATTTCACCTCCCTTTTACATTCTCATTTATGCGTCATTTTACATGATAAATTTTTAGAAGAATTTTTATTTGAGTAGGAAAAGATTCCTATCAATAGCTACATAAGTCATTCTATTGTAATAAAATAGTCTTTAAATTAAAAACTATCCAATATATACCTGCTCTATGCAAATCAAGCATTACGTTACACCCTGCCAAAAATTTTGCTCCTGAAGTTACATAAAAATTGTCTAAGGCAGGCTATCTAAACATGTAGCAAGCTATTGGGTCAAGATCCTAGTCTATTTAGAAGAGAATGTAAGCTAGACTAACCTCAATTTGTCCAGTCTACCGGGCAGAGCTACCAGAGTTCTCTAGAATCTTTCTAGGCAGTAAGGCCAGATAGACATGCTTAGAATCTTTTTGAGAACTCTAAGAGCTACCTGCCTAGGAAGCTCTAGAATAAGAAGTTATATAGAATTTTCTAGTTGGCTCATGGAAACCAATTTGTGGTCAAATGTTGTAAGGCACTTATAACCATAAATTTAGGAGCCTTATGAATAGGTCATCCTTCTCAATTATACATACATATTAGGCACCTTGTCAAGTTGTTGCATTTGCACAAAGCAATATAAGTATAACATTTCCCAACCTTGTGCTTCATTACTCTTAACTCACATTCCTAAACTACCACGAGGCTTACTTAGCATCTAGTAAGTCTAAATTGCTAAGTGTCGCATAACAATCTATGACATGATTGATAGCCTCGTGATGTATGGTATCAGAGTGAAGGCTAATTCATAGATAATCCTACTTGTCTTATGTAGATATAAGGTAATGGCCACTAATGAAACTAACCTTGCCATCAAAGCACCACGAAAGCAAACCTGCATACAAGATGAGCAATATGTTCAACATAGGCATGGCAAATCTAAAGCCCTAACAGGACTCATTTGAGCCTCATGTTGCTGTCCTAAATTAGCATTTGTTCGATATCAAAAATACTATGAGTGATTTTAGAAGTCAGCTCGACAACTTGATTAATGAGAGTGCTGAGATTACACACGTTGTTAAGGCCATGTTCAAAGAGTTTGGCAATGCCCTTAGGGCTAATGTACATTTTTTTATCCCTTAAGCTCACAAAGCTATAAAGTTTTTTTAAGCAATAGTTGTGTGGGCTACATAGTGAGATGGATGAAATCTACACAAAATGAGATTCCCATAAGTGTACAAATAGCCTAGCTTCAACCAATATTACTGCTAGTGCTATCCTTATCCTCAAGGTGCCAAAGCCAACCACGTATAATGGCACACATAATACCATTATTATGGAGAATTTCCTCTTTGGCCTAAATTAATACTTTGAAGCCATTGGTGTTACTAATGATGCCTTAAGGATCAGTGATGCTCTTATGTTCCTATGAGAATATTCCTAGCTCTAATGGCAAAGAAAGCAAGCTGAAAGAGAGAAGAGCTTATGCATTATCAATACTTAAGAGCAGTTCAAGGTTAAGCTGTGAAAATAATTCATGCCTTATAATATCAATATGGAGGCAAGAGGCAAATTATGTAGGAAAAAGAAGTCTAGTAGTATTTTTTGATTATTATATCAAGGAATTCACTACCATCTGACTATGGACCAAAAATCTATCTAATAAAGATGTTCTCTTCTACTTTATAAATGGGCTAAATGATTAGGCGATAGTAGAGCTTGAGAGATGCAAAGTGAAGATTTTAGACACTATCAACATAGCTCACTGATTATCCTGCCCAATCTAAAGGCAAAAAAAGTTAGTCCAATAAGAGTGTGGGAGAAAAATAAAGCCATAAGAAAGAATAAAGTCCCAAGAAGGGTGGACAATATAAAGGCTCTAGTGGCAGCTCCAAGCATGACAAATCTATCAGAAACAAGCTTGATAGCTCTAAGTTGCTCAATCATGATTCATTTGCGATAGAGCATATTGGTAAGAAACTATCCCAATTGTAAAACTATAAATGCAATTATTACTGAATTTCATAAAGATAAGCTTAGTAAGGATCCTCAAGTTGGCGAGGGAACACTTCAATAACTTAGTGCCTTGTGTGAGTTCCTTTCTCTAAGCACTTCTAAGGAGAAGATGTTGGAATGAGTGGCGATGAGGCAACCTAAGAGGGGGGTCAATTAGGTAATAAATAAAAACACAAACACAAATAAACTAAGTAAAACCAAACAACACAAATCAACATAAGGATTTTATAGTGGTTGGGCAATGTGCCTACTCCATTCTCCAAGTTTTCACATAAGCCTTTTTATTCTTTTTCAGGATTAAGAACAACCTTTTCTTTTACAGGCTCAGGAAGAACCTTCCCTTTTTAGGCTAAAGGAAAACCTTGCCCTTTTCTAAGCTAAAGAACAACCTTCCCCTTGATATTTTCTAGGCATGATACTAATTTTTATAACCACCAGCAAGGATAGATCCAGACAGTGTTTATATCTCTCAAATCAGACAACAAATACACTACTAGTGCTTAAAAAAATCTACTCTAAAAAAGAGTAACAATAACAATCCTTACTCTACCCAAATACAAAGCAGCACCATAAAAGGTTTGTATAAAAAACTTGCTTAATGTTTATAAGTTGTTCATAGGCGTTCACAAAGTTTACTTTAACTTTTCTAATCTTTAGAAATGCTCCTTATATAGCAAAACTCTAAAAACTAGTCGTTAGAACAATTGTTGTTATGTCTAATAGCTTTTCTACAAAACAAGCTATTAGAGGTGATAACACCTGTTGTTCTTCATCAACGCTTGTTGAACTTGTAACGGTTACTTCCAACACCCATTATCCATCATTTAATGCATGTTAGCTTTGATTACTACATTTGTTAGAAAAAGAACAATGCATGTTCTTCATTTTAAGAAAGGTTAAACTTGGTGCTCTATTTTTCAAACTTTTACATAGTTGCTTTTCATGCCTTTTGAGCTATTCACAATGCCTATTGGAAACTCTTTTAAAGCCTATTAAGAAAGACCAATGCCCGTTTTGAGTTCCACAAGCTTTAGCTCAAGCTTGGATTTTTTTTCCAACACTTGTTGCTAATATTCAACACTTGTTACTAGGCCAGATCAATGCCCATTATGAAACTTCAACTCCAGTGGCGAGGTCCAACATAACCCAACCTGAAACACTTCTCCAATGCCTGTTGCAAAGGAACAACACCCATTGCGAAGTCCAAAAAACTTTGGCAATTTGCATCATCCAATCAATGTCCAATATTCACCCTTCAATGCCTGTTGAAGAGTCTAATGTCCATTGAGAGATATTAAAAGCACATTGAACTTGCACAACACTCATTGAACTTGTTCTAGCCCTTTAATGTTCATTGGCTCTTAAGGTCATATATTCTTCAAACATTCTCTCCCTAGCATTCACAACAATCTCCCCTTCTAACGTTCATCGGGTCTATTTAAATAATCCAAAAACACTAAAGTACAAAGATTACAACTTCTATTGGTTTTGTTATAGTTTTGTTATTGTTCAAAATAATAGTTTTGCTATCACTTAAAAAACATCATTCAAAGTAGAGGAGTGATTGCAATACCTTGGGGTCACATGTTGTCAAAATAGTCTTTCCTTAGCATTCAAAACTGAAGGGACTACTATTTCTCAATACTTTGGTGGAAGGTAAATTTATGAGTGCATTACTAGACGTAAGCATGACTCATAACTTCATTAATCCATAAAAGGCTAAACACCTAGATCTCAAGTCAGTTAAAGGAAGTGGCACCATGAAGGCTATTAATTCAAAAGCTAAATTAGTCTTCGACATTGCATAATTTATCCCAATCTATGTCAGAGATTGGTGTGGCAAGATAGACTTCTCCATTATTGGCCCTTGTGTACCAAGAAGGGGGTTCAACTAGTGGCAAATTTAAATTTTTAAGGTGGTTAATCAACTAATAGATGGAAAATGAGGGAAAAAGAAATCAAGACACAAAGGATTTATAATGGTTTAAGTATTAATCAATCTTATATCCACTCTGTAATTATCGAATTGGGTATTTCATTGTTTCACAAACTTACTAGGTATTTTATAAGTTCACACCCTAACTTAATATTTAGGCTTATAACCAATCTAATTACACTATATTTATGTTAACTTACAATCTTCCAATCAATTATCCAACACTAAACCCTTACAATGTAATTAATAGCTATTAACAAATAAAGTACAACAACAATAAAGAGAGAAAATATTGAGAATTCAATTTGTAAGAATTTAGACATAATAATGGCTATTCTCATTTATTCAAGTCATTTAGTGGAGTATTTGTAGGTTTCAACCACAACATAGCCATTACTAACAAACTAGCATCAAATCTCTAAAACTTTGATAGAAAATCCTACATTGAATGCTTGTCAGACAAATTTCGTGATTGAGATGTCTCAATTGACATTGCAATTTGCGTTTATCTCTAGAAATTCCCTTATTGCAGTTGTGATCTTCATATTGTGTCTAATGGCTAATGACACATGGAATTTGATCATGTGTTCCTTAGGCTAGCCAATGTAGTGCTCTCTTTTGGTTCATTAATTACAGTCGTGACGCAATCCTGGATCCCACTAGATTAGGGGATGTGACTCCTATCGCACACTAGCCTAGACTTTTAGTGTCAAAGATGATCCTTGATCGCGATCGTAGCTTGAACATTGCAGTGACAATCTTCAAATTCCTAAATGACTACTTAGATACATGACACACTTTAAATGGCTTTCTAAGTGCCTATTAGAAACTTTTGAAGGTCGTGGTCATGAGCTTATATTCTTAATCATGAATCACTTATTACATTGAGGTTCTCAATCATGAAGCTAACTTTGTAATAGCCTAGACCTTCTGATTCCATCCTTAAATTGGATAATGGTCATACCTTTGATAGAGCATTTGCAACGTATGTTTCTTGGTCATGAACAAGCTTTCTAAGGCACAAATTATAGGTCAATTTTTGAGACTTAGAGAATTTGATTTCTTTTCACTTTCTAACTTATTCTAACTTTATTTCTATAAAATCAACACTTGATACAAACATTAGTAATTTTTAATCTAACTTGTTAAGATAAAAAATAAGGTTTGGCTATGTTTAACTAGCTTGACAATCTCTCACTTTTTGATTTTGATAATTTAGATTGATTTTATGAAGGGAAATAACACCTATGATGTGTATCTCATCAATTTATAACTTACAAGTTTGGTCAAAAGCAAATGGTGCATAGTATGTCTTAAGATTTCATAAAATGTCAAATACTAAGTATAGAAATTTTTTATGTAAATCCCCTTTAATTGTAGCTCCCCCTTAAAATATCATTCATATATAATAGTTTGAATTCACTATGTTCACTTTGCACACTTTCTCCCCCTTTGTTAAGATCAAAAAGATAGATTGGGATAAAGTGGAATATGAGATACAATGAGAAGGAGATTAATTCAAACATTCATTCATGTAATCACTCATTTAACCATCAATTATGCAATCATAAATAAGAGAATAAAATAAATAAGACAATGGAGATTAAATGAGACATAACTAAAATTTTCATTAAGGGAAATAGGAATAACACTTACAATCAAATACTTTTAAAATAAAAAGACATAGAAAAATGTTTGATCATTACATTAAAAAGGCCAAACTTATTTGAAAAAATAAACAAAGAAAAATAGAAAAACATAAAAACATAAAATATGAGAAGACAACATCAACATAAAACTAGGAAAGCCAATTAGACTTGATCTTCCTCTTCATTTTCCAACCTCATAATCTCAAAGATAACAAGGTATTAGTTCTATTTTCTTTTGAAGCACCATAATATTCGATGGAAATGGCTTAAGAGCTATTGACTTTTGTGCAAGTATTTCATGAGTATAGAAGACCTTCAATTTTATTACAAATCCAAGTTCAAATGATTTTATATGAAGTATTGCTTTTAAGATTGGCAAAAGCTAAAAAATGGATGGTAGAATCTTTGTCATCATCATTTTCATAAGTCTACAAAAGGCTAAGACAATTAGAAACTTGAACTAGAAAGAAACAATAGAGATACTAATGACCTAGCCAATCAATGATCATTGAAAGTCTTTCAATGATCATGTAAATTTTCAATAACCATGGAATTAGAAAAATAACCCATTGAAAAGTTCCTCAAGAAATATTGTAAATCTTTTATGTAATTCTGAAGATCATTTCAATAACCATGGGACATTCAATAATAGTGAAATAGTCTAATGGGTATGGCATTAGAAAAATGATCATGAAGCAGCTAATAAGCAAAAGCATTTCAATGCTCGTGAAAAAACTCCAACAATTATTAAAACTCAATGACATGAAAAACAAATAATGACAAAAAAAATATTGAAAAATTAACTATGAAGTATATGTAACTATGTTTAAAGCTCAATGCCTATTAAAGAAAAACAATGATTATAGGATAATTTTAACAATCTTGGAAACGTAAGGTTGTTGACAACTTGTTAACAAGTCTAACACATGTGGAAAGGCTTGAAGTGACCATTAGCAATTCAATGCTTGTGGAGGGAATTCAATGCTCATTAAAAAGGCAGTTGTGGAAAGCTTTAACATCCATATAAAGACCGTGTAAAGTTATTTCAAATTCAATGCCCTTTGCCATACTTTCAATGCCTATTGAAGGGATATAATAACTATATTGATAATTTTTTTTTTTATCAAATCAAGAATAATAGATGTATTGGCTAGTTTTCTTAGAGCAAACCTATATAAAGGAATCTCATTGGACTCAAAGAAGCATGAGATGTAGTTGAGATCAAAGAGTATCCAGGAAAATAAGAGCCAAAAACTAAAAGCTAAGAACAAATAAAGACCAAATTAAAACCAAATATGTTTTTTTTCCTAACTCAAGCCTCTAAATGCTTTATTTGTAAACTCAAACACAAGCTTAATTATGTTGTATTCCTTATAAGGGATTTTTTTAAAATATGTCTTTCCTTGAGCTCTACTTGTAAACTTATATGTGATGATCACTATTTGGGATTTAGTAGGCATTTATTATTGAATATGTTAAAGACTTAAAATAGTGCCTCCAAATCATTCTTAAGAAAGGCTTGAGATATTGCTTGATATCTTATTTAGATGTGAGTGATACCCATCAATTCACCTGTAAGATTTAAGTTACATCCTTGAGCAAATTGTTTAGCGAAACTCTCTAGTACTAAATACTAGTGAAGAGGATGTAGGAAAAGTGCAAGCATATTGAGATTTTATGGTTGCACTCAAATGAGTGAAATTTTGCTTATAACTCTTAACCTTTTACGACCATCAAAGGATCAAAAAGACAAAAGGTCATAAATTAGTACAATCCCAAATGGTGTCACATGGTGAGATCATCAGGGGATTCAAAGGAAGGCCTCTTGATAGGTAGAAGCCCTTTTTTTTAAGATTAAATAGCCAACAAAAGCTAAAGAAGGGCAATACTTTGGTTCTACCCTAAATACTTGACTAGAGTCACCACCTAAATTTGATCGAGATAAAATTTTGAGCGAGGAAGGATTCTAGTCCTAATAGGTCAACTAGAAGGTCTAACCCTTCTTCATCCTATTAGAGATCGAGTTCAAAAATTAAGTATGACATAGGTTAGTAACCTCAAACTGTCTAGACTTTGGGGTTCGACCTTTAGGAATCTTTAATTCATATTTATAGGTTTTATCCTCATCAATTATTTGGTGCATTTAGAGTGGTCCTAAACATACATTTAGTGCATGTTCATCCATTTACATCAATCAAACAATACAAGCATTCACCATGGGGATAAGGGTATATTATCAAGTGTAAAGAGGGAGTTCACACCATCATATGATTAAATATAATACATACACTAATTGGCCCTTCTATCCTATAAAAACAAACACAAACTAATAGTAAAAAAATTAAACATGAAGGAGACGACAACCACTAAATCTAGTGAAACCAACTCAAAGTGTAAAGATAATGTTAACCTCATCTTAATTCAAAAGCACCTTGACTACTTACCCCCTAAAGAGTTCCTTATTATTGGTCTCAAGATATGTCAACCATGTCCAAACCTACTACCTTAATCATCCCATCATGATCAAATAACAAAATAGAAATCATATTATGCATTAGTGATGTAAGATGCATCGTAAAGGATGTGTGATGTGAGAAATATGTGAATGAAAGTACAAATCTTTATTAAGCAGAAGGTGGGGCAAGATTAAGTGGTCATAAGTGTCTTAAAACCTTTCTTAAACTATCGTAAATGTGATAAATATGCTAAGAGAAAAATAAAAGGAAATCTTGGCCATGAAAAGGGTTATGATTCATGCTAGAGTAAGAAGGTTAATAGTATGTCATAAATGGTAATGAAACTTAAATAGGTAGAATATTAAAGGTCATAAATTAGGATTTTTAGTATTTAAAACCTCTCTTAAAGGGGTATCTTTACAATTTATGCCATAGAGATGGTAAGGGGATCAAGTTGGCCACATGGAAGGCCAACCAAACTCCTTAAAGATTGTGAGAAGAAAGATGGTAAAAGAATCAAACATAACATAATAAGGAATCATAAATCTAAGGAAAATCAGGGGGTCGGTGGTTTAGTAACCTTTCTACCATCATCTTCCTCCCAAACACATGCTTAAAGAGACCATAAAGCAGAACAAACATAACACATAAAATGTGTTAAATATCTACTAAATATTACTCATTTATGTAATATGACCAAAATGTGATGGATAAAAGTCTTTGGTTACTACAACCTACCTCATCTCATGCATTGTTAGTCGTAAGAAATTAAAAAAAATGCCTAAAAATATAATAAAAAAGAAATAGTGCATTTTGTGAATACTACTCATGAATAGTGTATGTGGTTTATATATATAACTAGGTGTTTGCATAGACCATTGGGCATATTATAGGCATAATATGAAAATAAAGAAATGAATGGAAGATGAAGAAGAAAAAGAAGAAGAAGAAGGGGAAAAAAGGCTTGGTATTACTTGAGGTTAACTCTTGACCCTCTGAGGCATTAAAAGTTATGTAATCTCCTTTAAGATGCAAAAGTCTCAAATGTCAAGAAAGGCAAAGTTAGGTCTTTTATCTTAAATCTCCTAGGCTAATGAGTGAGCTCTATATATGGTTTCTATAATTAAGGGTATTCTAGGGTTAGAGTTTTCAGTTTGGTAGCATTTCCTTAGGATTTTTCTAGCCTCCTCCAACCCTTTAAATGGTGGGATATTTACAAAGGGAAAGGAGTGCATCTGTGTATAATGGCATGAATTGCATCTTATCCCCTTCTCCTTCCCTCTCTCTAAGGATAAGATCAATGAATATTCAAGAGTTTTAGGGTCTTAAGTTGTTTGTATAAACCATAGATTTTCTATACAAACCATGGCTTGTCTGTATAGCCACTTTAACATTCCTAGTAACGGTTTTATATGCTTCTTTCTATTTGGGCTTTGGAGAGTTATCTATACAAACCTTATATTATGTATACAATCTTATCATGTTGATTGTATAGTCAAATAAGTTAATTGTATAAACCATTTCTCACAATTTTAATTAAGCTATTTGTTTTTAGGTGTTTGAAGTGTAAGTTAGATTTAAGGTTTGTCCAAACTTTTTCCCTTTCTTAAGAATTGTTTCTATCGCCCTTTGGGGGATGAATTCAACAAGTTTTTCACTATTATGATTACATCCTAGCAATCCAAAATTTAGTGCTCATAGTTTACCCCTTCCTTTATAGGACTTAGAAAGTGACATTTGATAAAATGGTCATTGTACAAGGGATAATAAAGCATTCAACATAAATGTAAATACCAGAAAAGGATATGCAAGGATATGATTTCCTTAACAACTCTTTTAGTAAGTATTAAGGCTTTTGGCAGCTCTCTAGTAGGTACTGAGATCGTATTTGACATCTAGCTGCTTTTTGATAAGTATTGGGATGTATCATTTTTTAGTAACTCTTTAGTAAGTACTAAGGCTCTCGATAACTTTCTACTAAGTACCATAGCTGAAATTGTCTTATAACAGCCCTCTAGCAGGTATGAAGGGTGAATAATCTCCTTAATAGTTCTATAGTGGGTACTAAGAGTTAAAGTTATAGTCCAACAGACTTCTGGTAGGCATTAGAGTGAATTGTCTCCTTATTAGCTCTTCAGTAAGTACTAAGGTTTGGATTTATAGTCCAACAACCTTTTGGTAGATACTAGAAATCAATAGTCTTTTTAGTAGCTCTTTGGTAAGTACTAAAGTTTGAGTTTATAATCAATAGTCTTCGAACATGTTTTAGGAAAGAATAATCTCCTTATAACAACTCTCTAGCAAGTATTAAGGGTTGAATTTGTAATTTGGCAGCCTTCTGACAAGTACCAAGAGTTTCTTTATGTCACGACCCATATTTCAAACCGTGCCAATGCTAGAGAACGAGAAGGCTTAAAGCCTCTAAAACCTATAGCAAGCCTAATTTAACTTATGGAAAGGCTCATTGTGCCTTTTGTTATGCCAATCTAATACTAAAAATCTTAAACTCACATTAACATCACCTTAAATTCTAAGGAATACAATGATAGGAGTTATGGATTAAACATTTCATAAAATATGATATTTCTTTTCTTTTCCTTTTTTTCATGACATAAACCATATATAAAATAAAATCAAATAAAAGTTGTTCACATTTAACTTATATTGTTCTAATCCCATTAAATGTCATAATCATTAACATAGTATCCTTTCATATATAATCTCATTACACTTTATATCTTAATTATTAACATTTAACTCTCACACATATATAAAATCAATCTAGACATTTCTTAACATACTTAATGACATTACAAAGATATCTAAAAATATAAAATACATGACAATCACATCTCTTAATTATGTACATAATTCTCATTAACTTTTATACATAATAACTTAGACAACTACGAGAAATAAGTCTAGTGCCTTCACATATACTATATTTATTACTTAATCTTAACCTTTAGACTTCTAACATCTATCCATCAGCTTTGTCATCATTTATATCTTTCTTGCAAAATGACTATGTGTGTAGGAGTGAGTTCCTTGTAGGAAACTCAATGAGAGATTTTATAGATCCATATGTATGCTTACATACCTTTACATGAATTCATCTCCAACAACATGGCACATCATCTACATATAACATTTACATAACATATCATTACATGTATGGATAGTCAAGTTCATGAGAATCCCTACTTGGTTTAGTCATCTTTTTTGAATAAGGGAGTGCCTATGTAGTTTTACATTATTGGGGGAGTTGCCTCGCCAGTTGTATCCTCTACATATCTCGTACACAAGCAGAGTTGCCTTGCCAACCGTGTCATGCATACATAACATATCATTTATCTCATACAAGTTATAATCTTTGCATAGCAATTTATGCCTTTTTGGATTACCACTTCATCTCTGATCTATTCTCATATCTCATTACATCAATATATAACAATTATTCCATGACATTTCATTCCACTCATAAAATGCATATGACTTTATATTATTATAATTTGGACTGTTATGCCTATATAGAAAAATATGATGCATGTATACAATGGACATTAAAAATCACGATAAAACCCCTCACTAGATATTGTTAATCCTTAATTGCATTTCTTACTTATCCTTAATCCTTAGCATCACAGACACCTAAATATATAAATAAATTTATATTAATAAAATAAAATATTAAAATTGTGAAGAGTTATCTAAACTCATCCATAAAATATATTCTATACATAAAATAAGCTATTGTTTATAAAGACATTAAATCTAAACTTTTACTTAGCTTGCAATTTAGTCCAAAAACTATATTTACCTATGGAACTTTCATTATTCAAGTCCATAGTCATATAGGATATCACAATTACCATTTTACTATTTATATGCATGCAAAACTATCATTAATTCCATATTAAACATTTAATCATTTAAATCCTTAAACTTTTCTAAACTTGTCAATTTAGTATATTTACTACATTACATCCTCAATTAGCACCATTAATTTCATTTCATCATAATAACATAAATTATAATCATAATCATTCATAATTTTTCCATTAATTGCCTCAAATCTATAATTTCTTAAATATCGTCAAACTTTCCATATTTGCCCAATTTGACTAAAAAATATATTTAACCTCAAATTACAGGTAATTAGTTTCAATTTCTTACTTTTTACTAAATCAAGAAACTAGGCATTCACCTATAAATTAGCAAGTCCTAGAAGTGTTTTTTCGATCTAATAAGCTACCAGCATAATCCGTATCCTAATACCTATGAAACTAAATGAAGAATCCCTAAAATACCATAGTCCTAAGTGTATTGTGCCATGTAAATGCTTAAAGATCCTTTTAACAGCATTCCAATGAGATTCTCTAGAAGAGGATACATATTATTTATATATTTATTCTTACTATATATTAGTTTTATTAATTTAATATTTAATTTATATATTATCTTAATGTATTTCTGTATACTAATTTTACTATCTTATTATTTGTATATATTAATTTTACTATAATTTAATATTAAATTTAATATTCTCCTTTAATATTATATGTACACTATTATATGTATATATTTTATATATTATATTATAATTCAATACTATTAATTTAATCATTTAATATTATTCATTTATTGAACCCTATTATAGGATCAAACAAATTTACAAGAGCTTCTAGAGTCGAGTATTTTCACTCTCAAATTCAACTCTCTCGATACTTGAGTTGCTTGAGTTACGCTAGATTTGAGTAGTTTGCAAGTTATTCTAGTTCATTACACTTATTATGTTTAATATTATCACTCTTATATTATTATATTATATTATAATTTAGTTTTATTAATATATTATATTATTTAATATTATTTATATATACTTTATTATTTATAATATAGTTTATAATATTTATAAATTTTTTTCTCATTTTTTTATTTTATATATTAGCAACAAAATTTTGTTGCTAATCCATTTCTAGGTTAGTGACAGAAGTTGTCCCTCACTAATTAGCGACGTAATTTCCATCTTTAATTTAGTGACAACATTTTCGTTGCTATAATTAGCTATAGATATTTTCATCACTATTCATTCACAAAGACATTGACATCATCTTGACACCTTTTAACCTAGAAATTTAGCGATGAATTTCAGATTCGTCGCTAATTATTACAATTTTATCGCTAATTTCTTGGTAATCCATCGTTTGTTAGCTACAAAAAATTTTCATCACTATTCTACCAGATTTTTGTAGTGCACATGGCAAACATGCTTACTCTTCAGGGTCAAATTGTCTAAAAGCTGTAAGGGCAAAAGTTTCGACCTGAAAGGCTTTAATAAAGACCCAATGTTCAATAAATCGAGTACCTTAGATTGTTGTTCCCCTATATCAGAAAGAAATCTACAATAGAAATCTCCATCTAGTTTATTCATCATCTCACTCTTTAATCTAAGATTGTTACAAATTTTTTCTTCATCAAATAACATGATTGATCAAAATTGACTTTATACCTTTAACAATAACTTCATTTAAGTTCTTTTATAAGTTTTCAATTAGATATTGGTGAATTTCACATCACATCTCTAATCTAATGAATTCCTTTACCATTTGGCTGAAGGTCATATAAATGTCCCAATCTATCATTTATGAATGGCTATCAAAATAAAGGCGAACAAAATTATGTATGTATGCACTATATATGCATACATGGGATGTAATAAATATATATATGTTAGACCTATGTGAGAAAGACAACCCAAGAAAGGGGTAAATTGGATTATAATTAAAAATTATAAGATAAAATGAAGAAGGAAAATCAAACACACAAAGTTATAGTGGTTCAATAATGTGCTTATATCCACTCCCTAAGCAATCACTTAGGCCTTTTAACTTTTCTATTTTCAGGCTTAAGAATAACCTTTCCTATTGTAAGCTATGGAAGAACCTTTACAATTTTCTCTTTTGGTGAAGAATTAAGAGAGATAACCCAACTCTTAGTATTTTTCAAGGTATAATACCAACCTTAACCACTTAATATATGAAAGATCTTTAGCAAGTGTCTAAGCCTCTATATAGATAATAAATATGATTAGTGCATAAAGAAAACCTATTATGACTAACTTTAAGTTAGTTATAAACTCATAAAGCTTTCTTTACTCCTAAATATGAAAAGCAACACCAAGAAGAATTGCACAACAAAAGGTAAGCTTTTTAAGATGTTCTTCCTCTTATCCAATCTTTAAATAAGGCCCCTTTATATGAAAACCTTAAAAACTAGTCAATAGAGATAGATGGAGTAGTATGATAACTTTTTAAAAAACTAGTCATTATACCTTTTAACACCCATTGAATCCTCTTTATGATCATTGAATTTCCAACATTTATTTTCAATGCTATTAAATTTTGCCACATTGAATGAGATTTTCAAAAATGCCCTCTTGTACTTTTCTCATGATCATTGAATTATCTTCATGGTCTTTAGCATATCCATCTACCATTATTGACTTACATAGATTGGTTAAGGTGCTTTTAGAAGGATTTTCAATGCCTATTGAATTTCTTTAACACTCATTGAATCCTCTTAATGTCCATTGTGATTTTTTCATGGTCATTGGGGTCACCTTCATTTATAACAGAAAGAAATGAGTAAAATTTCATCCACGCTTATTGTTTAACTTTAACACTTATTATTTTCCTTCCACACTCTTTGATTTTCCTCCTCAAGCATTGGGGATTTCATCTTTCTCTTTTCATTTCTATCTTGCACCAAATGCCTTCAACATGTCGCTTTGAGATGCTTTGCTTCCATTTTTGAAACTACATTAAGGATCAAACAAATATCTCTATGTTTATTAAACATCCTTCTCTTATGGTTTTCACATGTTTTCTAAAGCATTATCTTTAAGGTGTGCTTTTATCTTCTTTTTTAGTTTCTTTAATAAAAGCAACAAGCACAAATACTAGTTATAAAGTTAGAACTTTTCTTAGTTTTAAGATCATTTAAAGCACCTATATAAAGAAGCAATCTTAAGATTAATAATCCCCTCTAATAATATACAAAATTTCAAACTATATCATATATAGATTCCACACTAGTTCCAAATCAACCTTCTAACATCAGCATATAACGCACTAGTTCCAAATCAACCTTCTAACATCAGCATATAAGGTTTATAGGTTCATCTTAGGAAGGACAATCAATCCATCCATCAACAAAGATGGTTAGATTCATATGCTTTTACTTGTAAATTTGAGGATTGATAAAATAGTAACCAAGCAAAAAATGTAATGGGTCAAATGAAGTTGCAACTTTATTTCCATTTTTAATCATCTCTTAATTTTATCCTCTCAATTTTTTAATCTTTTCCCTCATTTTTTCTTTCTCAATTCCTTCTTTTATTATATTCTTCACTTTTATAAAATATATTTATGGCATAATATTTTTATCACTCACAAAACGCCGTAAGATGTCAGGAATTCAAAAGTTTTAAAGTCTTAGTCCAAGGATCTAAGTTCTTATATTGGCTTTAGTTAGACAGTTGACATAAATGGCTCTAATGAGCATATGATTGTGGCTTTTCTATTTGATATAAGCTCACAAGTTATATAACTAATGAAGTTCTCTTAGGAACAAATGGAATTAGAGTGTCTTGCATATGGCCATATAGGTTGATTAGAAAGTTTGTGTGCATAGTGACTATTATGGATGCAATATTATACAACTATAAATAACAAATTATAAATAAAAGGTGATATAATACCTTGAGTCAACTTTTCTATCCTTAATAGAGTTGCCAATATAGACACAACACTGTTGTCTTTCCCAAGTCTATAATATAGCTCTTATGACATCAAACATTGCTATTTTCTTAGACATTAAAGGTATGAGGAATGAACAAGAAAGAAACATAAGGAAGTTAGCCCCAAAAAAATATAGAAAGAGTTGTTACCCAATTTTATAAAAAAAAAAGTTTGAAAATATTATTTTATCATTTTGAAAACAAAAAATAAACAATGAGCTGAACATCCCTTATAAACGACCTCCAGCTTTTATTTTCCTTCAAAAGTCTAATATGTTCTATGAAATGTCTTAGATACTTCAAAATGCCTAGATATTGGTCTAGCCTTCATGACGTCGTCTTTTATTTCATTGATCTATTAGTAATACTAATCCAGTTTTAGTCCATTAACATTCTCCAAAATAACAAAACATAGTAAATACAATTCATAATATGCAGATAAAATAACAAGTACAAATATTTAATGTTATAACACTGGGAGTAAGGATTATAAAACGCAAAATAAACTGAAAAAAGAGAGCCACATATCTAATATCAAGAAATGTGGATAAAAAATTCATATAAATAATAAAACACTCATAATAAATAGCTATATATCAAAACAAATCAAGCAATTCAAACATCATATCATAGAGATATTTCAATAAAATATTGATAAAAAGGACTATAATACTAAGTTACATACAAAACTAATCTAAATTCATTACTCTTATAATTGAGTTCATATTTTACAAATAAGTATCACATGTAGATATCACAAATTATTAGTTTAATATGCCAATATCTTATAATATTCATAGCATATCAAGTGATCCAATTTATCTATTTCTAACCATTTTAAAGTTTAATTATATTATTTCATTGATTATGGATTAGAATAAATAACCTGAATAACTTATATTTCTACATTTTGATTATCTAATTCATTAAACTGTTAGTATGCACAAGAACAAATAAAACATAATATTTTTACCAAAAACTCAAATTATATTCATAATTATAAATAAAATAGAAAGTTGATAGATTTGTTTAGATCTTATGTCATATTTGTGCAATTTTCATCATCTCAATGTGCTTGCGGCGTGATCAAATCTTTCTAGATCTCATAAGAATCTTTCTAATTTAAATAACAATTTCCAATAAAATCTCCTGATCTTTTCTCCTTTTCTCTCTTTTGCCTGATGTTTTCTTTATAACATCAACACATGAGGTTTATAGGTCGCACATTTCTTGACTACGATCAAATCTTTATCAAGTACATCAATTACTTTTTCGGCCTCACTATCTGCCTTCGCAATATCGTTAAGATCGTTTTCTTCCACTATGTTAGAATTCTACAATAATTCATTTCTTAAAGATTGGGATTGCCCCTTCAATGGAATTTTAACCTTTCAATGGATCTGTTATTTTCAAGATACTATTTGTGACTTCTCAAGAAAGCCAGCCCTCTCTACTTCCATTTCATGAAAATTATAGTGTAAAATTATATTTTATTTTATATGAAAGTGGTATTTTATGCATTCCATTGAAATTAATGAAGATAAATGTTACTAAATAATAAAAGAAAACAATGATACCTTGCTTTCCTAAGCAAAAACAATAATCAAAGACTTTATTGTGAATTAATTACGGCTGAGAATGAAGACACTAACAATCACAATGTCTGTGAAGATAAGAAAATAAGAAGAAATAATGGGATAGATGACTCTACCACTATTCTGGTTAGTCCGATGTCTTGATAATGATGTATAACCAAAACTATTATATGTTTCTTTGACAATAGAGCCCGTCCATATTATAGAGAAAAAAAAATCTGTAAAATTGTACATAAATAAGCATTGTTTAATGTCCACCCCTCCCACCTTATGTAAAGAAATGAAAAAGAAAAAACAAATTTTGTATCTATAAGCAACCATGTTTTCTTTTTTTTTTTTTTTTTTTCAAAAACAGTATGACCCACTCTCTCATCCTTTACTCTATTATTATTAAAAAAAAAAAAAAGTATTTCTCTCACATAACTAAATTATTGAGTTGTTGTAGTGTATATGTAAATTGAAGACTTTCTTTGAGCTAGTGTTTTATTTCTCAAACACAGAAGTTGGATTTCAACAAATTTATTTCTTAAAATTCTTTCATATATAACAACTATTTTTCAATTATTATTAACTCTTAAATGTAGGAAATTTCAATTCCCCTTCCTTTAAACATTGTAAAAACTATATATCAGATTTTTTGTTGATAAATTTATTTTCCTTTCTTAATTTAATAGTAATAAATCTTATTTTTATATTTCTTGGTGTACTATTGAAATTTAACCATTTAAAATGGAAGTCAACTATTAAAAGTTTTATTTTTCAATGATAGAAAATATTAAACTATTAAATCAAATATGAGTGTTCTAATAAAGACTAATAAAAAATATTGGGTTCAAAATTGTTGTCTAAAAATAAAAATAACAAAAATGTACTATTTCTTTTATAAAAACTATGTCTTCAATTAGATGTGGCAAATAGATCAAATCAAATTATTTTAGAGTTAAGAAATTTTAGATTTTTTAAATAAATTTAATTTATATTATTTTGAATTGAAGATGGATCCAAATATTAGATTAAGGTGTGAAAAAGAAATTTTTATATATATTTTTAAAGTTTTAAGTAAACTCAAGTTATCTATAATTTTGATTTTTAAAATAAAAATATTATTTCAATTTTAAATAAAATTTAAATATTTTATGAATTTAAATTGAGTAATTTGAGATTTCTATAAATTGAGCTAAGATCGAATTAATTCTTGTTGACTTACAAGTTGAGCTAGGATTAAGTGAAGATTGATTTAGAAAATTTTGAGTTTAAATTATTTCAGATTTATTTTCAAATCAAGTTTTAATTACTTTTTTTTTTTCCAAATAAGTTCATATTGAATCAAGAATTATCATTTCTATTTATAACAAATTGAAGATTAATTTTCTTCATATAGATAAAAAATTACAATTCATGATGAAATTCTGCCAATTTGATAAGAATAAGGTTATTATTATTATTATTATTATTATTATTATTATTATTATTATTATTTAATAGTTTAATTAATGGTATGAAATGACATATGCTACTGAAAAAAGTGATGCACATAATTTAGTTTAATCAGTAATTTATATAACTTTTCAAGGCCTATGTGTTCCACTTCAATTTCTCTACCCTTTATAATAAAAAAACAAAAAAATGAAAAGAAGGCGGTAACAATAAGTGACTGATACATAATTAGTTGGTGCATTATTTGGTGTATTAGGGTGGCAAAAGGTGAGTGGTTCCAGCACATTGAATCCCAAACTTTTTCTTTTTTTTTTTTTTTTTTTAAAATACATTGAATCCCAAACATTTGCAATGTAGGATAAAAAAAAAATTATGCTTTAGTTGTTAAAATAATAATAACAATAAATAAGTAAATAAAATATTTTTAAAAAGTAATATCCATTTTGAAGTATTTTATCATATGATTTCTTGTCTGGAATATGCTTCTGGTTACTGTTAGGACCGCTCACTTTGCCTCTCTTGCCCGAGCTGCCCTTTTCCGTTGTTTCAAACTGCCCATTCTGCCCATTGTTGAGCACTTTCCCTCTTTCTCAAGCACTCCTCTCTCTTTCTCTGTATCCCAAAGCTCCTTTTGACTAAACTTCACAACTGGGTATCACTTGTTTTCTCTTATGATCCATTCATTTTTATGGGTTCTAATGATTTGAAGTGAAGAATGTTGAAATGGGTTTCTTCGTTTTGAGTAGTTCTTGAGCTTTGCATATTGGTTTTCGGGATATGGGTTTGGGTCCTGATCCTATAAAGGTGAAGACTTTTGAAGATAAATCAAAGAGCAAGAAGAAGAAGGATGAGGGAAGTGAAAAAGAGAAAGGGGAGATTGGGTGTTGGCCTAAATTTAAGTTGATAGGAGGCTGCATGCCTTCAAGATCAAAAGTTGATAACTCTCTTAGCGGTACCACCACTCAATATGGTAATGATCTCTTATATTTCTTGTTTTTATAAGAATTTTGATTCAAGTTATTTTTGTAATTAAGATTAGTTTATTTTAGGTGTAAAGGTTGTATTGCTCCTCTTAACTTTCTTATAGTTTGGTTCCTCTACATCAGGTAAAGAGAAGCCATATGTTCTTTGAATTTTTAATTTGGATTGATTTTTTAGTAAAATTCATTTATCATTAGGTCCCCACTTTTGTTGGAATTTATTATGACGATTAATTTTTTAGTGTCTTCCTTTATTTCCCCCTTGTTTTTGTTTTTTACTTGGTGGGTTGCAATAACCTTTTCTTAGATTCAAGGATGAGTCATGCATGTGGTAAGCATTGAGCAACATATTAATCTTCTAAAATTATGGCTTTCAGTTGTTTCATAGGTGTTAGTGGTTTGAGACCATACAATTGAAAGTATGACAAGTGTTATGAAACATGTGTCATTTTATATGAAAGAGCACAAATACGTCTATATTTCAGTTGTATGGAGCCTAACATTATGCTAATTTATTTGTTGCACCATGTTTGGTTAGCAGCACTGTTATTTTCTTTTACTATGTTGTCTATGAAGTATTTCTTTGATATCTACTACCCTGTCGCTAAACTTTTGCAGATTTTACTAATGGGTAACTCAAAGTCTTTAACAATAAATGCTTATGCAATTGTTTACATTTTCACTGAGTGCTGTGTACTTTTTTCCCCCCCTTCTCTAATTGTTGTGATCTTCAGTGGAAAGTAAATCCACAGATGAGAAGAGCATAGACCAATCGGCTGTTCCAGTGATATCCTCCACAACCACTAGTAATGGAGAGAGTGTCTCATCCACTCCAAAGTTTAGCGAGGAACTGAAGCTTGCTTCTCAGCTCCGAAAGTTTACTTTTAATGATCTTAAATTAGCGACCCGGAATTTCAGGCCAGAGAGCCTTCTTGGAGAGGGTGGTTTTGGTTGTGTCTTCAAAGGTTGGATAGAGGAGAATGGAACTGCTCCTGTGAAACCTGGCACAGGGCTTACTGTTGCAGTGAAAACCCTCAACCATGATGGACTTCAGGGTCATAAGGAGTGGCTGGTGAGAATCCTTCCTGTTTTGTACTTATTGATTGTTCTTTCAAGGTGGATGATTATATTGCTTTCATATCGTTAGAAGTTAATTTACTTCAAAATATTTCAGGCTGAAGTTAATTTTCTTGGCAACCTTCTACACCCCAATTTGGTTAAATTGATTGGTTATTGTATTGAAGATGATCAGAGGTTGCTGGTTTATGAGTTTATGCCTAGAGGAAGCCTGGAGAACCACCTGTTCAGGAGTATGTAACTGATAAATTCATACACTTTATTTATCGTGATATATAGCTTAATTAAATATATCGCTAGTATGATGTAATTGATGATCTCTAAGTTATATTTTTGGTCCTTCAAGCTTTTCTGAGTTAGGATTCCAAGCCACCCTTGTCTCTCATTAGCTTTAGAGGGAGTCTTAAATGTCATATATTTATACTGAAAAATGGAAAGCATTTTATACATGCTCTTGCATTTTTTTTTTCATAAATATTTTAGAGAAAACTACTCACATTTAAACATCATTTATATCTCTGCCTATTTTGTTGAGGAGATAATATATTTATGACATGATAGGTTTTTTTTCTTTTTCTTTTTTTTTTTGGGGGGGGTGGGGGGGAAGATTTCAAATGTACAAAAATTACATTGTAGCATCATTTTACCTTTGAAAGAGTGATGAGATTATGTATCTATGCGTGTTGTATATTCTGATGGTGACTTTATGTGTCTCATCCTCGAGACTATTTCTGCAGATAGAACTTTACAGAAGTAAGGAAATTGACATGCTTGATATGTTAGTGATCCACTTGAAGTGAAAGTTAGTGATTTTGTCACTTGCATTTGCAAGGGAATAGTTAAGTTTTGTTTATGTTTTCCCCAATACCATATGCTTAGTGAAATGCAGATAATGGGTTCAGCAGGTGGAGTAGTTATGTATTAGGGCCTTTTCCTTAAACAATTTCCATAAGAGTGTGGACTGCATGGCATCCTGGGTAAGACTGGTGATACAAATCTTTTTTATCTATCTTAGTTTGGGAAAGTTTATTGGCATGCTTTCTTGTTATGGTGTCACCTTTAGGTTGCTTAGTTGTCTCATTCTATAGAAAACTCATTTGTATTGTATGTTAATTTATGGAGTTTTCTATATTTTTCCAATTGAAAAATAACATCTGAATCAGTTTTTGAAAAGTGGGAAATTGAGTAGAACTAGGTAATCCTAATTTATAATGGTCTGTTTGGATGGGGTGTAAGGAAGGAGAAGAGAGGATAATAAATGATGTAGCTTTGTATTGGGAAGACGAGTGTGGTTTTAACTTGAGGGTAAGGAGGGGTATGGCCTTCCATGCCATTAAAATCTATATCTTTCTTGCACCCCAAATTGGGGGTGTAAGGGGAAGGGAAAGGTGGTATGTTAAAAAAAAAAAAATATATATTTTGCCAATTCTATCTTTGATTGAAATAGCAAAATCCCAAACTACCCTTAGTAATTAAAACCCTACAAATTTTAGAAACTCTGCTATCATTGGCTCATTATGATTATTTATTTTTTATTTATCTGATATATTACAAAAAAGTTCGTTAATTTTTTATGACGATTTATTTCTGCATATGTTATATGAAAACTAAATAATGCTCTTTCACATTTTTATTTTAGATTTAACATTATCAAATTTAATTTATAATTTTTTTAAAATACAAACCCTTACACCTGTGAAAATAAATTTATATACATACACATAATAATAATAATAATAATAATAATAATAATAATAATAATCTGGTTTCAACTTGTTGGAATCTATCTATTTTTCAATATAATTTCATAAATATGTTATTTTTAAGTTATAAGATTGTTTTTGTACTTTTGGTGCTAACTTCTCTTACTTACCCTTTCTCCCAATCAAAGGACGTATATTACCTTCCCTTCCCCACACTCCCTTTGCTAAACAAGGGAAAAGTTATATGTACACTTTCCCACCCTTCTCCTTATTTTCCTGTCCTTGCCTTCCCCTAGCTTTCCTTTAATTAATTACCCTTCACTTCACCCATCCAGACAGGCTGCAAGGGACTTTATTTTTTTGTCTTTTCCCCTCTCTCTCCCCCCCCCCCCCCCCTTATTTGGGGGTAATGAATATTAATCCCCTGTTAGCCTTATCCATTCTAGGGGTGGATTTGCATAATTTTTTTTGCAATTATATGTGTACGAACATGCACTGGCATTGGTTATAGTTCTGTGTGACTTCCTTCAAAATCTTATGCTATTTTCTCAGTAACAAGCTTGCCTTTTGGTATTATGACACAAATATATTTGTTTGTTTTAGTTTGACATATATGCATCTTCTCTATAGATGTTTAATGTTCTCTGGTAATGACCATTTTTTATGCCAGAAGGGTCCTTGCCTCTTCCTTGGTCTATTAGAATGAAAATTGCACTTGGCGCTGCAAAGGGTCTTGCATTCCTTCATGAAGAGGCTGAAAGATCGGTGATATATCGTGATTTTAAAACATCTAATATCTTGTTAGATGCGGTATGTGGCTGACACATGCAGCAATAGTAAAATTTTTTCCCCTAGTATCATACTCTTGTTATTTCCCTTTCCCATCCTGAGAAAATGATAATGCTATTGTAGGATTACAATGCAAAACTCTCTGATTTTGGACTGGCCAAAGATGGTCCTGAAAGTGGTAAGACTCATGTATCTACTCGAGTAATGGGAACATATGGTTATGCTGCCCCAGAATATGTGATGACTGGTGAGTGGAGTTAAATTTAATGTTTTTAATTTTTATGTTGTGTAGACACATACCTTGATCACTGGTTAGAATTGCTATTTGATGTCTTAATTTCCTTGCAAACTTGGCATGGAAATTGTCTAATGATCATCTAAAAATTTGGATGGTATGTGTGGACGAGATGCTCTTATAACTTGTATGGTGCTGCAAATGAACTAAATTTCTAGGTGACTGCTTGAGCTTATTTTAGTTAGAGCTCGACTCAAATTCAATTTTTTAGGACTTGCAGGCCTAGCTCAAGCTGCAGCTCAAGTTCATTAGCCAAATTTTGTTGAACTCAATCTTATGCCTAGCTTATGGGCTTAATTAAGTACCAGACATTCATTATGCTATTGTGTATAGAAGCCAGTTTAAGTGAGTTTTATGTTCCTCCTTGACACTGCATGATTCATGTGTTTTTTGGACATGTTTTGACCACTATTGCCTAGAGATGCTGAGAGGACTGAAGAGGGTGGCATCTTGTTACAGAAGGCTAATACTTCTTCCCTTGTGTTTGTTAATGGAAGCCTGAGCGTGCTTGGCCTTGTAACTCTCATTTTTGCATGTCTTCTCTGACATAATCATTTTCAAAGTAGCAGCAGTGGATATTGCTGAGATCATTATAGAATAGTAATAGTATTACTGGGGTTATAATGATTCAACTTCAAGTGAAATGGCCAAAAAGATTATTTGGTTTGAAAGCTAGTCAAGCAAAGCAGAAACCAAGCTGGAATGTTGCGGGCCCCAGTTTGAAGCCACTTATTGGCTCCAATATTCAGCCAGTTAGTTTTTGGCTTGGTCTGGCACTTTGCTTTCCTGAAGTTTCTATGTTGTTTGAGGCTCGAGGCAGCGGTACAAAAGTTGATTTTTGTAAATAACAGTTGAGATTGCAAAACTAATATTTATTACTGGCTGTGTACACTGCCATGTCATTTTCTTGAAAGTTTCTCATCATCTGTCTATGTTCCTGATTGCAATTTATTTTTTCCAAAGATCTAAAGCTAGTTATGGCAGAAGAAAATTTGTGTTACCTTCATAAGATTATAGGATGTGCCCAAAACTATGGTGTTTAAACATCTACTTTATTGCAAATTGTAATTATATTATTATTACTAGTAACTTTTCAAGTTTCAAGTTACAGCATCTTGTACTTTGATTAATAAGTACTTTGGTTAGTATGATTCTTCTATGAACTCATGCACTGTTTGCTCATTATCTGATGTTGCTTATTCCATATTGGCTTAGGACATTTGACCTCAAAGAGTGATGTCTACAGCTTTGGAGTAGTTTTGCTTGAAATGCTGACTGGCCGAAGATCCATGGACAAAAACCGGCCAAATGGTGAGCACAACCTTGTAGAATGGGCAAGACCGCATTTTGATGATAGGAGAAGGTTCTATCGGTTGTTAGATCCACGTCTTGAAGGTCACTTCTCAATCAAAGGTGCTCAAAAAGCTATACAGCTAGCTGCCCAGTGTCTTAGCCGTGACTCCAAAGCCAGACCCCGGATGAGTGAAATTGTTGAAACATTGAAGCCTTTGCCTAACTTGAAGGATATGGCGAGCTCTTCCTATTATTTCCAAACCATGCAAGCTGATCGTAACAAGTCAAATATGGCCATTAAAAATGGTGTTAGAGCACAGGCAGGATTCATAACAAGAAATGGACAGCCATTGAGGAGCTTGTCTAGCCTAAGCGATACGCGTGCTTCTCCATATAACCAACCTTATCAGTCACCAAAACCTAATGGCAAAGAGTCATAGCATTGCAGTTGTGTTTGTGTATATCTTCAATTAGCTTCTCTTTCTTAGTAGCTTCATCAGTTGCATCAAGTAAAAGAAATAGCGTTGGGAGTGGTTCCATCATTTTTTCTATGGGAGGCGTGGGGATGATTTTTTATTATTCATCTGTTACTCTCTTACTGGTCAAATGACGGAACAAGGCTCCTCAAGTTACATGGTGCCATTGTGGTAGGTAATTATTTGAATTCCTGGAGGACCATATGCTTTACTCCCTGTTTCATTGGATTGAAAGGATACTGGAAATATGAAAAAGGGTTAACAGCTATTGGTAATCTTTGGCAGTAGGTGGATGATAAAGAGAAAAAAGGAATCTTTTATGTGGGTTCCAGCTGTGCTGCTTTTATGCTCTTTTACCTTTTACTGTAACCTCTCATCAGTTTCTATTTTTAAGCTCATTGTTGTTTCCTCTGCAATTTGGTCTCTACTATGGTATTGATGTAAATATAGGGTTCCTTGAAATTGTGGTCTGTTTACCATGTCTCTTGAAATTTTAGACTTTGAAAGAAAAGCATAGGGCTGTGTATATTTTTCCTTATTCAAATGTCAGCAAGTGTTAGCCGCATTTCATTTAACTGAATTGAATTCAGTCTCTCATTTAAGTGCGTGACGGTAAATGATCCAATCTTATGTTACGTGAAGGATTTATACTAATAAGGCAGTGGGTACGAGCTATACCATTGAGTCACTCTATTATAACTTGTTTATATTGAGTCTTTTGATTATTATTATTTTTTCATGGATTAAGCTCTTTTTTTTTTGTGGAAGTAATAAAAAAAATTACTAAAATTACTAGCAGCGTCTTTTAAAACGAACTTAATAGCATAAATACAAAAAATAATGAAATAGCAAATGAAATAAACAAAATTTAGAATATTTTGACATAGCCAATTATATCTAAATTGATTAAATTTCTGTCAATTTTATTTATAGTAATTGTTAAATTCGTATTCAGTTCAAAATTTTTTTAGAAATAAGATTAGTATTTTAATCGGTAATAGAATTTTAAATGATATTTAAGAAATTAAGAAGTTTCTTTTAAAAAATTTGAATTGATTTTGAATTTTATAAGTATTTTTACATCATGCATAATAATCATATGATAATAATTTTAGTAAATGATAGAAGTCCATCCTTGCATAATTATGGATATATTGATATAAATTTAATCAAATTTGGAAATAATTAGCCAATTTTGAGAGGTTCGAGTATAATTATGAAAAACTTAAAAAATTTGATTTTTTTTTTGTTATTAACTTTTTGAAATACCTTTATATTGTTACATTGCTTTAGTTTAAGCCACCCAAACATGTGTTACAATAATGAGATTAAAATAAATTCAATTGATAAAATTTATTAAATACATTCTCAAATTAGTGAAAAGTTGTATACTAAAAAATAACAATATCTAATAGATAAGAACTAAACAATTTAAAATCACAAAAATAATTTTACTTATTTAAACATTATAGTGCTTTTAATTATGAAAAATAATATAATTTCTTTATATTTTAAACTGTTGTTTATGAATTTCTTATTAATTTTACTTATTCTATTATCAAAATTCTTAATATAATAAAAAATAAAAATTTGAGACATGATATATATGAATTAAAGTACAAGTGTTCAATAGAATAATCATGTAAAGTTTAATGTTTAAAATGAATTTTATCTACTTTTATATTCACGTAATTTTCATAATCTGTGTAATATGCTCTTAATGTTGATTGAAAAAGACTTTATCAAAGAAAAAAAAAATAGTATAAGGGCTTAATATATAGGAATTATAAAAGAGGAATTCAATAATACGAACATAAAAAATTTAAGAACAGGAGAACGTATTTTTGTCTAAATTATTTATATATTAAAAATAATAAAGTTTTGGCCCAGCGAAAGCTAAGGATAATTCTCGAAATAACTGAACAAAACTAAATAATTGAATTGATATTGACATTAAACTGAAAAAATTTTATAATTACAAAAGTGATCCTTTGTTAATAATTAGACTAAAATCAACTTGAACTGAAATCAAATTGAAGAACTGACATACATACACATACACAATTTAGTGAATAATATATTTATTTAAATGACATATAAATTATATATTATCAAATTATATTATATTTAATATTAATATTAATTGTAATATTATTATAGTATGAGTAAATCATGTATTATAGTATGAGTAAATCATGTATTATAAATATAAAACATATTATATCATCATAGTTAAAGTATATAAAGTTACAACAAAAATATATAATATATAATCTAACTATACACACACATATATATAGAGACATGCACACACAATATTTAGTTTAACTATAAATCATATCATGCACTATTTTTATATAATTTACAAATATAATATTAGTATATTAAACTCAATTTAATATATCACATCAATCTAGCTTTTAACAGGATAAAATAATAATTAAAAATTTTATATAAATTTAAATTTACTTGAGTATGCAAATTCATTTTTTTAAATCTGAAATGAAAACTAAATTAAATTGAATTAAACAAAATTGAAACAAAATTATATTGAATTAAACAAAATTGACTTAATTAAAATTAAATAATCAAATTGAATTTGATTGATTTTTTTTATCCAATTTAATCCTATCTTTTATTTTTAATCTCAATACTAGTTCTTTAATTCTAAATGATAGATGATTCAATATGGTCCTAATATTTTTTAAAACACTAAATTGAACTAAATATGCTCAATCCTAGGCTCAACTCTGAACTTCTATCACAATCATATCTCTCTCTCTCTCTCTCTCACACACACATATATATTATCAATTTCTTTCACAACCACAATTCACCAATTTGTTATCATAAGGATTTGACAATTATGGCAAAAATGACTTTATTGTGTTTCACAAATAAAGGTGCCTAAACTCTTAGCATTTTTGCAATGTTGTTCACAAACATTAGATAATTAGTAGAAGGTTCCATAGAAAATGAACTTGAGCTTTTGAACATATATCATTAGGAAAATAATTACTATAAAAAATGATAGAGATAATAATAATAAAGGATAATAAAGACTTGAAATGTGTGTATATACTTTTTTAAAAATGATATTTGCATTCTTTTCTTTATAAAAATAGCTACAAGTCTCTATACAAATAGTTTAGTAGGATATGATAAGTCTTTTAGAAAAATATCATAATTAAATGATGACAAATCTCAAGTTTGAAAAAGAAGAATGGTTCTTTAATCTTTAAACCTTAAAATGTGGATGCTAAGAAAATTAGTTTATAGAGATTAGAACTATTATTTTGTAGTTCATACCTTATGTTTATAGGATTTATACTAAAAGGAAATAACTCTTAATAAAGAGATACACCTCATCAGTCAAAGACACAACTCTTAATAAAGGGACATATATCTTTGTTAAAAAAGGATGACTTTTGGCAAAAGACACGCCTCTTCGCTCAAAAGATATAACTCTTGGCAAAGGGACAAATCTTTTCCTTCAAAAGATATAACTTATGCTAAAGAAATATATTCAAATTTCAATATCTTTTATATTTGAACAACTTTATAACAATCTCTCACTTGTTTAAATAAAAAAATAATTTCAAAGATAAAAATGACATTATGCATAAAGTAATATATCTTTCTATTTGAATATTATCTTAAAAGAACCATAAAACTTTGTCAAAATCTCAAGTAACATAAAAGTGACAAAATCATGAAATTATACACATAAACATCTCTCATTTTAATATTCCACACAATACTTGTTGAGCACTAGTAAAGTCATGCACTTATCTTATTTTTGTGAACTTTAATGAGAGAAACTTTAAACTCCCAATTGAAGCGACACTACTTTCAAGTTCGTATAGGTGAAGTTCTTTTAATAAATCTTTGTCATATTTAAAGTACTTGTCCTCAATGATTGAACCTTATTAAGAATTTAACTCAATCCTCATTTTGTGACAACCAACACTTATATTTTGATAGGACGTATTTAAAGTTTAGTACTAAAACACTTTTTTTTTAAGCACTTATTCTTATCCCTTAAAAATTCAAAACTACTAATTTCATAATGTTGGGTAGGGTTACCATCCTAAGTAAAATTTAATTAAGAAGTTTCAGCCTTATTGAACTTAATGTCACTTTTACCAAATTTTTTGCAAGTAGTTTTATGGAAAGATTAGCCAAGTTCTTATTTGACTTTACAAATGTGAGAGAGATAATTCCACTATTGATTAGCTTTTTCACATAATTATGTCTAAGACATATGTGTCTAAACTTTCCATTATATAGTTCACTGTACCTCTTGCTAGAGTAGCTTTGACTATCATAATGATTTAAAATTGAATTCATATCATTTAAAGTCAATTAAATTTCTAACAGAAAGTTCCTCAACCACTCAGTCTTTTTTTTTTTTTAACTTGTAAACAAAATAAAATTACAAAATCATTACACTTTTTAACATGTAAACATTTATCAGAGACATTATGTACAAAACCATTATAAGGAATTATAGTATCAAATTTCCTATGTTATTGTTTTGGTGTTTGTTTTAATCTATACAATGATTTATAAGCTTGCCAATTTTATGCTCATTCCCAAGTAGAATGAACCCTTATGGTTATTTCATACAAATTTTGTCATCAACGTCTCCATTCAAGAATACCATTTTTGACATTCATTTGATAAACCTATAAGTTATAAATTCATGCTAATGCAAAAACAGTTTTAATATAATTGATCCTAAATACAAGTGTATTTGTATCAAAATATTCAATTCCTTCCTTTTGTAAAAAAACTTTAGCAACTAACCTAGTTTTGAAGGAATGTAAAGTGCCATATATATAATAATAAAAACCTTTTTATAGCCTATAAGTTCAAAAAACTAGCGGTGAATCAATAAGTTCCAAAGTGTAGTTTGACATTATAAAATCCATTTCATCTTGAATAACAACTTGCTAAAAAATTACGTTTTTAAAACCATAACTTTTTAAAATATCTTAAAATCCTCTTCCATTTTGATGAACTATAGGGATCATTCTTACAACTTCATTTGTATTACCTTCTATGAGGTAAGGGACCTATTTTTAACATATGAAACCTGTACTCAGTGATTAATAAATATAACCATTGTTTATTATTATTACAATAAGAATTGAAACTCTAAGATTCAATATTATTATTTTTTCCCTTTTGATGATGAAAAACATATGGTTTATTGAACGAATATAAGAATCAAATGTTTGACCAATTATTAATACTTTTAAAATTGAACCAGTTAGTGAACTGTTCAGCTGACTAGTTCTCAGTTCGATCAATTTGACTAGTTTGATCTATCCAGTCCATTAGTTCAATAATAGATAAAATTTTAAATATTAATAACTTTAAAAATTAGAAAAATAATAAAAATATATAAATATGTTTATAATAATTAAAAATAATATTGAAACGAACTTGAATAAAATCAAATTGATTACTGGTATGATTCTCAATTTTAGCAGTCCAATTGACCAGTCCGGTCTAGTTTTCAAAACATTGCCAATCATAACTCTCCCTCAAATTATTTGATAAAGTGAACAAGTTTAGGTTTAAGTTGCATGCTTAACATCTTATGCCTACTTCCTGTTAAGTTATACTAATTAACAATATCATACTAAAGTCAACATTAAACATTTATGTTATAACATATATAATTCCTTTTAATCTATAATATTAAATGTTAACTAATAAAATTGCCAAACCATCACATTTCTCCCCTTTTTGTCAACAAAAGAAACTTTACAAGAAATATGGAAAAGTAATAAAACTTTCAATCATTAAGCATATGAAACATGTACATAAAGAAAATAAACACTACCCATATGTAAATTTTTGAAAGAAGTAAACATTAAATAGACCTTGAATCATAAACAAGTCATGACAAAATTGGTTTCAAAGGCTTTAGCTAGAAGGAGCTAAGAGTTGGACAATTAGGTTAAGACTATCAATGCTACGCATGGCTTAGTTCTCAATTACTATCCTCATAGGTTGGTTAATAGGGTGTATCTCATCAACCTTGCCCTTCCTCTTATCTTCACGTCGGCGAGTCATTACCTTACTTCTTTAATCCTTTGTTTACCATTTTCTCTGTCCAAATCCCTTAGAACCATCTTAATTGACATTTATCTTTTTTATTTCATGTTTTATCAAACTCTTGTAATGGAATTTTTAGGTGGTTCATGATAGCCTCTATGGTTTTCTCCATTGAGGTAATATTTCATGAAAAGGTTTTAATCTTCCTTTTTAGTGCATCATGTTTGACATTAATTATAGTGAGAGATTGGTTTATTAACCTTAACTAGAGTAGAATGTGTGCATGGACTACATCATTTTGCCTATGAAAGGATGAGGGAGGAGTTGAAAAAATGCTTGTGAATGAGGAATTCTATTTCTAATATCTTCACCTATGTGTTTAGCAGCCTCTACTCTAGCTATTGTAATAAAATCATCATTAGCTTCATAATCTTCTTTCTCATGTTTCTGAGATTCCTCAACTAATAACATAATTCCTTAGAGAGTTCTTCTAAGAATCCCCATTCTAGAAGCATTTTTCTCATATATGGCTTTATACCACTAGAAATTATGGAGGAGGGAGATTGTTGTTCCATCTTTCATCTTCATCATTAGGAATTATAGCTTGAGGAGCTTGGCAATTCTGGTGATGTAAGTACCCATCACAAACTCATTTTTCTTCTTAACAACTATTTTCAATCTCTACACTAGTAAACAAAATATGTATATTTTGCTCTATAGACTATAAATTAAAGGAAAAATAAATTTAAATGGTGTAGTTATCTATCGATTATACTCTTCCATTGATGTTCCACATTATGAATCTATACGTTATCTGGAGTGTCATATCTTTTATCCTTAAAGCTTGGGAGCTAAAGGAGTTGTATGAAGTCTAATAATCTATTATGGATAGCCAAAACTCATTATTATTGAGTTTGAATTCTAGAATTTGCTCTATCAACATAAATTCTCTAACATTAAAACATTATGCTTGTTCTTTAGTTAAAGAGAAATTATTTTCCTTTTAGCTAGAATTATATGATTCTTGATGGAATTGTGCTCTTATGCTCATCATCTATAAACTTGTAAATAGCTAAAATTTTGATTGTCAATTCTCTATAGACCTCTTATTTGATTTTATATAATAAGCCTAGCTTATCCTAGTTATTAACTCGTTAAGTCTCTTTTAAAATCTATATTTCATCAAGTCACCATAGTCTAAAAACTTCCCTCCATATATGTCTCTTCAATAATCTTCAAACTAGGTCAAATTGTTTTTAATGCTGAAATCCCAATATAAAAGATCCATCAAATGAAAGTGCTTTTATAGGCTCAATTCTAGATTCTAGAGCTTGAGAATGAGCTTAGGCTATTTTTTACTGAGGGACTTGATTTGCTTGTGGAGCTTGTGGGACTTGATTTGTAGTTCTCAAGTAGATGAAGGGGTTTTTTTAATCCTTCATCTTTGAGGAAACTTAGAAGTAGATAGAGGAAATGTCCTTATGGTTTTCTCTTTATGGGTAGACCTTAAGCCTTTTTTAGGCTTTCAAACTAAAGGAGTTTCCTTTACTTTCACTATGGATTACAACTTTGAAGGGTCAAGCTTTGAGTTTCTTTATGCCTTTGAACCTCTTTAATTTTTCATTAGGGGTCATGGATAGATTTCATCTTACTTAGCTTAATGTTAAAGTTTTTTCTATTTCTAAAGGTTGACTTATGGTTTAGAAAGAGGAAAAAAGAAAGAATTTGCCAAGAGTATAAACAAAACAACTTTGATTGAAAGAATTTGCCAAGAGTATAAACAAAACAACTTTGATTGAATTTATAAGAAATTCAGTACCATTATGACCTATCAATGGTCATTGGGAATGCTCATTGGGAGTTGCAAATGAATATTGGGGAATTCAAGTCTCATAAGTTTAATGAGCATTGATTTATCCAATGGGCTATTTGAAATAATTCAAAGCAATGCAACTATTGTTGGAGAATTTTATGGTCATTAACTTTTCAAACTTCTCAAAAATCTTTGAAAGTTTATTTCAAACTTTAAAATTCATTGATAATAAATAAAATGAACTCAAAAGTTCACATTTCATGAATTAAACTGATTCAAATGTAAGACATTTTAACTTGGATATTTTCTCACTCAACTTTGAGACATAAAGTTTTAAGCTTTGAACAATTTGATTCCATTATTTAAAAAAAAATTATTTGAAATTTCATTTTCATAAATGCAAACACAATTATAATATAAATGTATCGTGAAAATCAAGTTTAGAGTATACTACACTTTTGTTCAAAAAAACTTTCATTAATCATTCAAAGCTCCCTTTTTATGAATTGCATTCTATCATCATATAAGGGCTTAGAAAAAAAAAATCTTTTAATTGATGGTTAGTAACCATAAAATCTATAATAACATCTTTATTATTAATATGATTTCTAATGAAGTAATATCTGATGTCAATGTTATTGCTCTTAGAATGTTGGATAAGTTTATTTATAAAATTGATAGTATTTGTGTTATCATATTTGGTTAATATTTGGTCCATATTCATATTTTAATCTTGGAGTTGTTGTTTCATCCATAGAATTTAAGCATAACAAAACCTAGTGGCTCGATATTCTACTTTGACCATAGAAGTAGCAACTAACTTTTGCTTCTTCCTACTCTAAGAAACTAAGGAGTGATCTAGCATATGACAAATATCAAAGGTACTTTTCCTATCAATAATACTAATGGAAAAATATGCATCAAAATATGTCTAGGTCAAATGAAGAATGTTTAGGATATCATAACCCTAAATAACATATGTCTTACATATACTTAAGAATATGTTTAACTGCATATAAATTAGAGTTCCTTTAGGTTAACTTAAAATCTAGCCCATAAGCACATATTAGACATAATATCACGTATAAAGGCAATTAGATATAAAAGACTCTTAATCATAACTTTATAGAGCTTTTGATTTATTACTTTACCTTTTTCATCTCATCATTAGAGTCATGCAAAGCTTCTTTGATTCCATACCAAATATTTATTGATTAATGAAGATTTCATCTTTGCATTATTTTATTTGAAGTCCATGAAAGAATTTAAGCACTCCCATCATGCTTATCTCCAACTCACTTTTCATAACTTTGAAAAACTCTTCACATAAATAAACATTAGTAACACCAAATATAATATTATCAATATAAATTTGCATAATTGAAATATTCTTTCCATAACTTTTGGTAAATACAAAGGTGTTAATAATCCTTCAGTAAAACTATTATGAAATAAAAATGTGCTCAGTCTATCATACCAACCTCTAGGTGCTTATTTCAACCCATGAAGGTCTTGGTAAGTTTGAAAACATGATATAAAAAATTGAAATCTTCAAATCCAAAAGTTTAATCCATATATACTTTCTACTAATAAAACTATTCAAGATTATACTTTTTACATCCATTTGAAAAAGTCTGAAATTCATATATGATACATATGCAAGCAAGGTTCTGGTTACTTCTAATCTTACAACCAGGGCAAAGATTTCATTATAATCAATTCCTTCTTCTTAGTTATGGTATTTGATTACTAACCTAGTCTCGATTCTAATAATGGTACCTAACTCATCTATTTGTCCTAAACACCATTTAGTGGTAATATAATGATTTTAGGTCTATGAACTAAGATCCATACCTTTTTTTTTTTTTTTTCAAACTAGTTAAGTTTCTTTTATATAGCAAGTACCTAATTTATAGTTTTCTTAATGGTCTTAGCTCCATGAGAGAAATAAAGATAAGATTATTATATCCATTTATGTAAGAGGATTTATTAGTTATCCTTTTTGATGTATCACTCATGACGAGATCTTTTAGATGATCCTTATTATACATCCAATCTCTTTCTAGATCTTGGACCATTCATCTGACATTTGAAGTGGAATGAAGAGGAGCTTCATCTTTCTTTTGTTGATAATCCTCTTATTTATCATCCTTATCAATGCTTTATCTCCAATGTTAAGCTCATTGTGTGGACTTACAAGATCATCAACATCTTTTTCCTTTCTTAGGGAATTATGGTTAAATTCTTCAATATAATATGCATAGACTCTTTTACAATAAATCTTTTACTATATACCTTTTACTAGAGGTAGATTAGCCTAAAAATATACCATTATCACATTTAGAATCAAATTTATCAAAGTTGTCTTTGGCGTCTAATATGAAACACTTGCAACGAAACACTTTAAAATATGTGACTTTAGGATTCCTTTGATTTCATAGCCTATACGGAGTTTTCTTTAAAATAGTTTTCACTAAAACTCTATTTAAAACATAACATAAAAATATTTATGGCTTCTGGCTAAAAATTTTTGAGAAGATTATACATATTAAATATAGTTATTTCTTTTCTTGTGAAGTTCTATTTTTTTCTACAACGCCATTCTATTAAAGAATTCTAGGAATGAAAATGTTATAAGAAATATCATTTTCATCATTCAATTTTTTGAAATTCCTTATTTTTAAATTCTCTACTATGGTCACTCCTAATGGTAACAATTTTAAATCATTTTAGTAAAAGATTTAAAAACATTAAAAAATACTTACGAAGGAGAGATTGAAAAATCACCAATGGTGACAAATACATAATACATGTCTCCTATACTCACTACTCTAGTTAGGCTAAATAAAGTCATATGCAATAATTGAAGAAGTCTAATGGATGCTACCTTGTTCTTTATTTTGAAAGAATATTTAACTTGTTTACCTTTTTGACATACTTCACAAACCTTTTCCTTGGAGAATTTTATCTTTGGTAGCCCTTTAATAAGGTGCTTCTTTCTCAATAGGTCAATCAACTTCATACTTGTATGTCTAATTCTTATATGCCAAATCCAACCTTCATTCACTGTAGAAACTAAACACTTGACATTCTTATTAGTCATTGAGTTTAGATTAATCATATAAATATTTGAACTTTTTTATAGTTGAAAAGCAATTTATTATCACTCATTCTTTACATGTAGCATGTTTATAGTTCACACACAACCCTAAGTCAATTTTCACAAAATTTGACTAACACTTAGAAGGTTATGTTTAAGACCATCAACTAGTTAGACTTTATAAAAAATGAGCAATTCATCATCCTTGCTAACTTTATCTATATAATAATTTTTACTTGCCATTCTCATAAACAAAAAATATTTTCATGTCCTTCCATCAAAAGAAATATTTTCATGTCCTTCCATCTCATATAGTTTAAAGAAGAACTTCATGTTTCTAGTCACGTGCTTTAAGTAACAATTATCTAGATGCCATTCACCTTTCTCCATTTTAGATTACAAAATCATCTTTTCTTAGGTACCTAAATGCTTTTGGATCTTTAGGAATTAGTCCTAGTCATTTGTTTATCCTTTATTTTTATATAACAATGATAAGTAATATAGGCATGCACACTGCACTAATAACAATCACCATCAATAAATGTTATGGTTTAAGGCTAGATGATATATGCCTCCTAGGAGTTTTTCTTTTAGGTATATAACTCTTTATCTTATATGTATTACCAAATTGTCTATTATGCATGATTGGCCTTAGATTGTAGAGGTCTAAATTATACTTTATTTGTGGATTATCCTTATGCTAAAGTTTACCATATTTAATAATGAGCTCCTTTGAACTTTAAGACTAGAGTATAGTTTTTCTTTTCCCTTTGAGTGCTTACAAAGATTTTTAATAATGCTCTTGTTCTCACCTCTTAAGGTTTTAACCTTTTTAGTTAATGCCTCAAAATTTTTCAAAAAATTTTTAGAGAAATTATTTTCCTTTGAAACATAGAAGAAGAGGTTGCAAGAGAATTATATTTTTTAGTGAATCTATCAATAAGGTCATAGAGTTGATAATGAAAGTATGAGTCAAAATAATTTACCTTATTCATCTTTGCTTTGACTTTCACTTTCTAATTCATTTCCACTACTATCATTATTTTTGTTGGACTAAGATGATTAATCCTAAGTCTAGAACCTCTTTTGATCTTGACAAAGTAGATTGATCATCACTAATATTTCAAATAAGTGTTATTTTTGCAGAAATGAATCAATCTCCCAAGAAGAAATGAAAAGAGTTGATAAACTCCAAAGTGACATGTAAATCGCGATCGCAATCTAGGATTCACGACCACGACACATGTTAAGATATACTGAAATTCAAGCAGGCAAAATCGCGGAGCCATTCTCGGCCGCGACCAATGGAAAAGAATAAGCCATTTTGTGACAGATGAATTCGCGGTGCAAGTCACGCCTTAGTCGCGACCGCGAATTTCAAAGTAACTCAAGAGGGAAGCAAGTCCACAACCACAGCTTGATAAGTGTCCTAGAAGACTGTTGGAAGTCAAAAATCACGGAGGCATCTTGTTGGTAGCGACCGCGAACCCTGTGGAAGAAAGTTAACCACTTTGGCAGATGGATTCGTGTCCTCTGTCACGGCCTGTACAAGAAAACTTGCGATCGCGACTTCTGAAAGTAGGTAGAAGACAACAACTATATTTTTCTTGTGAACTAATAAGAAGCTACCACGTGGACTAGCCGTTAGGCACAAACGGGGTTTCCCTTGAAGAATTTTGGTTTCGCGACCGCGAACGATAGTAGCGACCGTGATTTTATCCTGACAAGTATTTAATGCAAAATCTATCAAGCATGTCTCAAAGATTTGATGAGCTATGATCTGCAATGTCTCTTTGATGAAGTTTGGCTATAAATACTCCACCAAATAGCCATGAAGAAGGTTGCTAAGGAATTTATTACAAGTAATTAAAGCTCTCAATCTTTGCTGCTCATTTTCTTCATCTTTTTTCTGAAATTGTGATTGTTAGGTGTGAGCATTAAACATCAAGTTTTGAGGTTTTGTGTTAGCCTATAAAAACACTTCTAGGAAGGTTTAAGTGTGAGCCTAGTGGAATACTTGAGTAAAGTTTTGTGTTAGCCTAGAAACCACATTGTTGTAAGGTTGTGTGTTAGCCATCAAAACACAAGTTGTATAAGTTGGGTGTGAGCTTGAAAACACCATTGAGATAGTGAAATACCCAATTGATTGATTGAGGAGTGGACGTAGGGTCAATTATACCCGAACCACTATAAATTGATTGTGTCTCCTCTATTCTTTCTTCTCCTCTTTTATCTTTGTTTTGAAATTTTTATTCACCAATTCAACCCCCCTTCTTGGTGCCTAGGGAAACAAG
>CATIWR010167284.1:0-18048 GCA_949677035.1 Omphalea diandra | reverse complement strand
TTCATCCTGACAAGCATTAAATGCAGAATCTGTCAAGCTTGTCTCAAGGATTTAATGAGCTATGATCTGCAACGTCTCTTTGAAGATGTTTGGCTATAAATACCCCACCAAACAGCCATAAAGAAGGTTGCTAACAATTCTAATACAAGCATTGAAAGCTCTTAAGTCCTTGCTACTCATTTTCTTCATCTTCTTTACATTTGTTAGGTGTGAGCAATAAACACCAGATTGTAAGGTTCTGTGTTAGCCTACCAAAAATACTCTAAGAAAGGTTTTAGTGTTAGCCTGTCAAAACACTTGAGTAAGGTTTTGTGTTAGCCTAGAAAACACTTTATTGTAAGGTTGTGTGTTAGCTATTAAAACATAAGTTGTAGTAAGTTGGGTGTGAGCTTGAAAAACACCATTGAATTAGTAAAATACCCAATTGAGTGATTGGGGGAGTGGATGTAGGGATTGTTTTGCCCGAACCACTATAAAATCTTTATCTCCTTATAATTCCTTCTTCTTCCCTTAATCTTTAGTTCAAATTTTTAAACACCAATTCAACCCCCTTCTTGGTGCCTAGGGACAACACATTGTACTCTACGCATATGAGATGTTAAGCTGAGTACATATCATGACATACATGATAGATCCAATAGTAGAAGCATATGAGGTCTTACTTATACGCTATCGCTCATTTTGTGTTTGTGGACATTAAGTCTTACTAAGAGTTATGCCATGTGACATTGCAAGAATACTCTCTTGGAATCTTACATACTGAACTTATTAAGTACCTTATCAATGTATGTACTCTGACTAAGGCCAATTCCTAACCATAATTTAACATTATGTAGAGTATGGATATCATTTCTAATGAGTAATATGTCATCAACATATAGCATAAGGAAGACTATTGTGCTCGCACTAATCTTCTAGTAAACACAAGTCTTACCTTCATTTTTTGTGAAACCAAACTCTTTGATTTCTTTATTAAAAATGAAGATTCCAACTCTTAAAAGCTTGATTCATTCTTTGAAGTTTGCAAACCTTTTTAGAATTCGTAGGACTAACAAAACCTTTTGGCTGTATCATATACACATCCTCAATAAGATTTCCATTAAAAAAAAAAAAATCTATTTTGACATCAATTTATCATATCTCATAATCATAGTATGCAACTATGACAAGGAGAATTTAAATGGATTTAAGCATTGAAACTGACAAAAAGGTTTCATCATAGTCTATACCATGTATTTACTTATGACCTTTTTCAACTAGCCTTGTTTTATAGGTATACTTGTTACCATCCATGCCTGTTTTTTCTTTTTTTTTAAAAAAAACCCATTTTTACCAATAGTTTTTAAACCATTAGGTGGATCAATTAAAGTCTACACTTTATCATACATGAATCACATTTAATATCTCATGGCCTATAGCCATTTCTTAAAGTCTAGACTATCCATAGCCTTTTGATAAGATGTGGGCTTAGTTTGGTCTACAACCATCACTTCATTATTATCAGTTAAGAGGAATCCACACTTCTTATATCTCTAACTTGTTCTTATAAGCCTTCTTGGAGTTTGTGTTACTTGTAAAGGATCAACAACTACTTATGAATCCTATTGAGATTCTATAAGTGGTTCATTGTTATCTTATGGTTTTTAAATTTCTTCAAGTTGAACTTTATTGCCATTGGTTCTTTTAGAAATAAACTCTCTTTTTAAGAAGACCATTCCAAACAGTAAACACTTTATTCTCTAAAGTATTATATAAGTAATATCCTTTAGTTTCTTTAAGATATCACACAAAATGGCATTTATCTGATTTGGGTGCTAATTTATTTGAAATTTGATGTTCCACATAAGTATCATAGCTCTAACTCTTTAGAAAGACAAATTGAGAGATTTTCCAGTCCATATCTCATATGGTGTCTTTTTAGCCGCCTTTGATTGATCTCTGTTTAGTATAAATGCAACAATTTTCAAGGCATATCCCTAAAAGGAAATTAGAAGATTTATGAAACTCATCATAGAATGAACCATATCTAATAAGGTTCAATTTCTATATTTAGTTACACCATTCAATTGTGGTGTTCCTAGTAAAGTTAATTATGAGACTATTGCACAATCTTTAAGATGATCAATATTCTTGGCTTAAATATTCATCACCTTAATCTAAACAAAGTGCTTTAATATTTTTGTCAAGTTAGTTTCGTACTTCATTTTTGAACATTTTAAAAGATTCAGATTTGTGTTTCATAAGATATATATAACCATACTTGCTATAATCATTTATGAAAGTAATGAAGTACTAAAAATCTCCTCTAGCATTTGAACTTAATAGTCGACATACATCATTATAGGCCTAATAAATCATTGGCCCTTTCTTACACTCTGTGAAAGGGGTTTTAGTTATGTTGCCCAATAAACAAGATTCACATGTTTCAAATGATTCAAAATCAAATAAATTCAAAGTCCATGTTGTTGGAGCTTTGATGTGCCTTTCTTCATTTCTTATTTATGTGGCCCAAACGACAGTGCCAAAGATAGTTAGAATTTGAGTCATTAGATTTATGCTTCTTAGTATCAATATTATAGATGGACTGTATAGGACTAGGTTGTTCAAACTTTAATTTAAGACTCTCTTTTGATCTTGACAATATAGGTTAAAAGGTTCTAATGTCAATTTTAAGTGTTGTTCTTCTAGATATCATAATCTCATTGAAAGTTAAATAGGAGTGATTAGAAGCAAAAAACTCAAAGTATGAAAATCTACCTTTGAAATTAGCGACCGTGAATTTCAATAGTGACTGTGAATTTTGAAAAGTGTTGTTGAGATTTAAAGGTCACGACCGCAAATTTTGTTAGCGACTGCAAATTGGTAAACAACATCTCCATGTTAGACAGACGATTTCATAGTGACCATTATATCGAAAGAAAGAAAATAGCGATGACAAATTTTGAGATATGTTGGAAAGATCGAATGATTAGTTTTTGAAAAGACTAATGATTTTATGCCATATGGACTAGCCATTAGATACAGTCTAAAAATAGAGACCGCAAATTTCATCTAACAAGCATTTAATGCAAGATATGCCTAGCACAACTTAGAGATTTAGACATAGTTTCTTTATAATGTCTTTTTAGTGGTTATTGCCTATAAATATACCATCAAATAGACTTGAATGCAAGAGGATAACCATTGATTGTGCTAAAACTCTTACAAAGTTAATTCTCTACTTTAAATCTTTATTTTTTTGTACTTAGTTTAGTATGAGCTATAAACAACTTGGGCTTGGGTTTAAGAGTGAGTCTTTGCATAAAATCTTTTGTTTAGGTTTGAAAGTTAGCTTAGTTGTAAAACTCTTGTATAGATTAACTGTGAGTCTTTAGGAAAACACTTCAGAGGTTATATGTGAGTCTTGAAACACAAGTTGTAAGGTATGGTATGAGCCTACACACTAAGTTGAGTGTGAGCATGTAAAACACTAGTGATTTAGTGAAATACCTAATTGGTATATTGGGGAGTAGATGTAGGGTTGGTTAATACCTGAACCACTATAAAACTTTTAAGTTCATTCTTCTTTTACTCTTTTCTCTAATATTTTAGTTGTGTGTGCTTCCTCCAAAGTTAAAATTTGCCACCAATTCAACCCCTCTTCTTGGTGCATTAGGGCCAATAGACTCAACATTGTTGTTTTCAAGATTTAAGACACAAAGACCATTCGACAAATGAGCATAACCATAAAGCATGTCATCATAAGAAATGGAGAATTTATTTTTAATAATAAATTCTAAACCTTCCATGTTTAAACAAGAAATAGAAATAATGTTCTTGCTCAAAGTAAACATATAATAATAATTATTCAAATTTAAAAAAAGTCTACTAAGAGAAGCTAACTCATAAGTTCTTATTAAGGCAATAATTCTTGCTTTGTTCACAACTTGTAGGTTCACCTCACCCTTGGCTAAAGATCTACTCTTTTTTAAACACTGTAAATTATTACAAATGTGAGATCTATATCTAATATCTAATACCCATGAGTGGATTTTAAAGTAGATAAATTGACCTTCATAATATGAATACATAGAGTAGTAACATGAATTTCCTTTTTCTTTTTTATATTGTTCAAATAAAGCTTACAATTTCTTTTCTAATAACCCAACTAATTGCAGAAATGGCATGCTCCCTCTTTTGGAGGTTTGGAATTGGGGTTAGGTTTGAACTTCTTATGTTTTTTTAAAGCCTTCTTATTTTCCTTTCCCTTTCCTTTCTTTTCATGCCTATCTCCTTGTTGACCATCTAAATGTTCTTAGTATTGTTCATGATGTTTTGCTCTATAGTCTTAAACATCCCATGCAATTCAAAAATAGTTTTTTTTCTATATTATGCATGTTGCAATTCATAATGAATGCATCATATCCATTGGGTAAGGACTGGAAATTATGTTAGTGACCAACTCTTAGCTAATGACAAGACCAAGTTTCTATAAGTATTCAAGATGACCTTTCATCTTTAGAACATGAGGACTGATTGAGCTACCAACTTGCATAAAGTAGAGCCTTAATGGTATTGAACCTTTCAATTCGGGCATTCTTTTAGAACGTTTCTTTAGATGACCCATTATCATACAAGCCTCCATTTCGATCCGTTACTTTTAAGGCTCTAATTCCATGCTAACAAGTATAAGGCAAGTGAAATCTATTAAGTCATTGAGATGCTTAGTCTGAGCATCTTTTTGGGCTCTAGGAGGATTATCAATGGCTTTGCAGGGATAGGTTGATCTAGGACATATTCCTTCCTTTCTTACTTGAGAACAATTCTTAAGTTTCTATACCAGTCAAGAAAGTGTCCTATTCAATTTATCCTTCTCAAGGATCGATTGCAGAGATAAATTAAAGGTGTTGTTTGACGCAATAATCTATAACAAAGATATATAAAGTTCATTTAACCTTTTATTAAATATTAACTCTCACTAAATTTTATCAAATCATTAATCCTCAAATTAGAATTTTTCAATAATTGAAATTTTTAATGGGCTAAGATCTATATTTCACCTAATTCTAAGCAAGCTTTGGCTTGTCACTTAAAATTTGGTTATTTAGGTAGGTAACACTTTACCAAATACATCTTATGTAACTCTTAGATAACTATGGGATATGGACATCACATGTCTCAGCTAATCCCATCTAATGCCTTAGGTTTAATAAAATTTTGGTAAGCTAGTTAAGTCTAATCATTTCAGACTTATAGGTATCACCATTGTCCATCTCGTCTTACTAAGATGGGCAAGTATATCTTATTTTGGCAAAACCTATGTTTGGGAATCAAAGTCTTAACAAGTGTTTGAATTATGCTAAGCATTGTTAAGGGATTTTACTATTTTTAACCTATTATGTATCTTTATGATGCATCATATACATCATATGCATTGCATTATAAAATCCATACATAGTAATAACAAAATTAAATGTGCCATAATGTGGCTCTTAATCTAAATTGATCTTCACAAGCCAATATGTAGATCAAAAGGTCAATCATAGGGGGGTGAATCTTCATCTTTATGGATTTGCCCAAGTTGCCATCGATGATCTCCACCTCATGCCTTCAAGATCACCCTCTTGAGCCATGAGAATCACCATCTTGCACTTAGAAGTTCTCCATTACAAGTTGCAATTTACATTATTGTAATATTCTATTACTACTAGTAAAATAAATAATTACAATAAAATCATTGATAGGCAGACCATATTTTAAAATTATAATCCTTGAAACTAAAGAAATAAAAAATTTAATCACATTAGTCTAAGGGGCCATGTCATGCATCATGAAAAACATATAGACAAAACATCCAAAATATGCTACATAGATTATGTAAGGGCAATTAACAATTTATGTGATAAAATCATTTGGAGTTAAGGGGCAACACCCCTTGTAGGGTTTTAGGTGCAACTCACTTAGCAAGGTTTAAAGGGCAGTGCCCTTGTCGAGGTCCAAGAGCAGATTAATTTGGATAGTATTTGTATGAGTTGTTGCCTAAATTCCATTAGTTCTAATTAATATGATTAGCTAAAATGATTAACTAATTTATTCATAAGAAAACTAATTAGTCACTACTTAATATTTAAATAGATTTATGGAATTTATTAATCTGTTCAAAATATATTTTCTTTTGTTTAATAATTAAACAAACTTTATAACATCATTTAATTCATCCAAAATAGATTATCATTGATTAATAATTAATCAATCCAACATGATTAATAAGATGAAAAATAGAATAAATATTCTTATTATACTATATTAATCATATTAATGACAAATCATAAGAAATAGTAAACATGTTTAACAAATTAACACTATCAAAATGTTTAATCATATTAAACCCTAAAACAAATTGATCAAATTAATGTATTATTTTCATTTTTCATATAGATTAGTCAACTCACCCTTAAACTAATCTGTTCGACATTAAATTTTTAAAACAATTTCCAAATATCACATCCATGTTCACATATATAATGCTTATATATGTAATAACGATAAACTCAAATCAATCAAATTTGCAGGTGGCTTTGATACCACTATTGGTTTTTGTAGTGCAAGCATAACGAAAAAACAAGAATTTTTAACACACGAAACCTACCATGCTTCCATGCGATTTGATTAAATTGATAAAAAAAAATGTGAAAACCTACCAATTCAAGCAAAAATAGTAGATCTGTTGGAAGGCAAAAAGGAAGCTTACATTCGTAATACTCTACCTCGGCCTTGTATCGAATCTAGACAATACGAAAAGGTTAACATCCTCTACGGGTATCAAAATGAACAAGCTATCTCCAAAATGGGTAGTGTACTTGCATTAGGGTATTTCTCTATTTAAGGTGTTTTTCGAAGAGCAATGTGATTGCTTACTTACTTTATTAGAAAGCCCTTATATATAGGGTGATGTTTTAATGATTATTACAATTTTTACCTATTCATGGTTACTACACTTTTAGCCTTTAGATTAAAGATCTAATGATTCTTATCATTCTGACTTACAATTAATGCTTATACTGAAAACTATAAACATTTATTATTTAGTTAAAGAAACAATAAACATTCATGGAGATGTAACTATTGAAAACTCTCCCATATACACACACACAAGTATATATATCTTAACAAATACAGATAAGATAATATTCTATTTTGTTTTAACTTTTAAAATGATAAGGATGTCTAAATATTAAGATAATATATCTAATTATCTTAATATATATACAAAGAGAGCAATAAATACAATTTCACTTTTGGGGATATTCTAAGTGCTCAACCCACCCTTTAGGTTCACATAATCTTGGTAGTATCCTAAAATATATTTTTTGGCCTATAAGTCATAAGTGGCATTTAACAAGACATTATGACTATCCAATTTATGTGAAGGTCAATAATTTGACCTAACCTATTTCACTAATAGCATTATAATCTTTTTGTTACATTATATCTTAATTGAACATAATGCATGGATCATGTCATCCTTAAATAGTTTAATGATTTCTTGATTTGCAAGTAGAATGATGTAAAATGATATTGATAACCTTTATCAATTCATTTCCACATGGCCATGCAATATCTTTAGTCTAACTTATCGAGGGCCTAGAGATACATTCTCATAAATACATGAGGGATAAATTCCTCCTAATCACTCATATTTCTCTATATGATTTACTTCATATCTAATATCAATTTGTATGATCATCTTGTTAAGATAATGTTAGACCTTATTAAAACATGAAGTTCATCATATTGAACCCATGGTGATTTTTAGGTTAGAAGATTAAGTTAACAATATTGCATGAGAATCACCTATGACAATTTTATCCATGTAGTGTTCTCATAGCAGATTGATCCAATACAATATTTCTTAAACATGTATTTATGTGTTTGACTTAATATCCTATATCCATGACTAGTAAAACATAGTCACCAATCAAAACACATACTAGTTCTTATTCATAATTATCCCAACAATAATGACTGGTTAAGGATAATTTAGAATAGAATTCTCTACTAAAAGTTTTACTATCAAGTCACATACTTGATGATATTAGGTAGAATTAACTATTCATGGAATTTATCATTTAGTCATAAACAAAATATAATAGAGATATTTAATCAAAATGTAACCATGACATTAATAAAAAAAAATATCTATTACAAAAATTGGCTTAGGGCACATAACTAATAACAACATCTCCTCATATTTTAAATTCTCATCAATTAACATTAGACCCATTGCCTTCTAATCTCAAACATGCATTATTAGGAGAACAAAACACCTCACATACTCTAATCTTCAATGAAATAAATTAAGCACAAAAAATGATGTCATTTCATAAATTAAGGAGTAAAGACTTTAAGATTGTCCTTTACTGTAGGTTTTGGTTCTACACATTGGGTTCCTAAACTATTAATAGGAGACAATTTTGAAGCCCAAAGTAAAATTTGAGTAAAGCCAAACTCCTAAGGGTCAAGCTAATGACCTTAAATTAACATGTTTGTTTTTTTTATTACTATTATTGTATGTCTCTTTATTTTATGTTTTATTTTCTTTATGTTTTGCAAATCAATCTCCTTGCTTTTGTTTGTATGTTTGTCTTCATTACAGATTTTGCTTCTTCTTTTCTCTATTGAATGAAGTCCTCTTTATCCCTCTTCTCTTTTTTGCATTTGTCACTTCATTGGGGATAATGATGAATTTGAGTATGGGGCAATTGGGGAATTTTATGTGCTAATTTTTTTTATTACATTAGTTATTTGAATGTTAAAATTTGATAATTTAGATGATTAAAGAATGGTTTTCAAGGTCTAAGTTAAAAAATCAATATGGAATATGATAACTTATTTAAATCAATTGAATTGAATTTGTTTATCATAATATAACATGGTCTTAGTTAATATGTTTGATTTATAGTTAATTATCATGATACAAAAATTTTAGCATAACTCGGTGAAATATGGATTTTAAAATTTAAATTGATAATTATGCTTGACTTAGGTAAGTGGTACTTCTACATATGATATCTAAACCATCTTTTGAGGTGAAATCTTAAACTTAGCAATCCTATGGAGATGATGAGACATTCTTTAGCCCTTTATTTAACCCTCATCCATACCTTAGATATGAAATAAATATGCATTAGCCTTTTTTTTTCTTTTACTCATAACCATTATTATAACAATATAGTCTTAAAAATCTTTAACTTATCATATCAAGAGAATGCAGTTAGAATATGGCTATGTAGTGATTTAAGTTGCTACTCATATGCATAATTACAAGAGTTATATGAAAGGCATGCTAGTTGAAAAGTTACGAGCATAAAGTCTAATTAAAGTCTGATGGTGGCAAGTAAACAACAAAAGAATAAAAATAAAGAAAGAAAAGAAAAAGAAAGATTGATAGCCACCATGGATAAGTATGCATATGTATGGATGCATTTTTTTTTCTTCAAATCTTGTAAGGAATAGTCATGATAGATGCCCTAATTGTTTTAATTGCAATTTTACATTATTAATATAACTCATGCTTTAAGAACATTCTTTTATTTTTGAACTTGATCACTTCTTGATAGCCTCATACCTATCCTCACATTACAAGCTTTAAAGACCTTATGATCCATAGGTTGCTAAGATTTATATTAGTGGAGAAAGGTAGGATAGTTTTGCCTATGGTTCTATGTGATTTCTAAGAAGTTGAAGTAAGGTATGTGTGATTAGAAGTTGAAATTTTGAATGAAATAAATTATCAACACAAACACACACACACACACACACACACACACACACACAATACTATAGTAATTGATTATAAGTAAAACATGTTAGTTAGGAACTTTTTATTAATTATAAGTCTATTTGCATAATTAATGAAAATTTTGGTTATCACTGAGATAAACTTCTCCTAAAAGACCTTCAAATTTGTTCTTGTTCATTTAATTTATTTATATTAGTTATTGCTTGAGGATAAGCAAAAGTTTAAGTTTCGAGGAATTTGTTTGGTGCATAAGTTCATATATTTACCATAGCTTAATTCCTTCAAATCTTGTTGTTTCTATGTAAATTTTTACATATAAAAAGGCCTTATAAAGTATATTTATGTTTTATAAACTAAAAGGGGAAGAAAAAAGCTTAAAAAGTGCAAAGGAACCTTGTCCATGCCCATGCAAAACCTTGCATAGGTGTGCACCACTTGAACCATGAAGTTGAAATTGGAATTTGCACATCTATATAACCTTTGCATAGGTGTGTGAATGCCCATGATAGCTATCCAAAATCAGTGATCACTCTTTTGCACACCCATGCAAAGTTTTGCATGGGTGTGCAACCTTGAAAAGGCAACTTTGAGCTTCCAACCATTCCAATTACTTCCTTTTCCAACCTTCTAAGCTTTCCACGTAGGAACAAAATCAAAAGCACCATAAATGAAGGTTAAAATTCATCATCTAATAACCATCCAAAAGGCCAAGGTATTAATTAAAAGAAGAGGCAAAACTTTAAGCAAATGCTAAGGAGGAAAGAGGAGATCAAAGGGCATCCAAGCAAGAGCTTATGGAGTTTATGGCTTCTAATACCATTAGTTTGATTATTTCTTCTTTTTTTTTTCTTCCATTATGGACTAGTTTTCTTTAAGCTAGGTCATATATGAATCTTGTTTAACTATTTTAGTTATCCAATCAAAGTTCTTTCAGTTTTATTCATCATTTTGTTAGCAATCATTATTAACATTCATGTTATTGATTAAATGGATATTAATCATATCTAGTTTTATGAACTAACTATTAAGATATGATTTTCACAAAATAAACGTTCAATGATTCTCTATATTTATTATGTGTTTAGAGATCTTAATAGTTCGTTGCTATCATTAGGATCTTAATTTGTTTAGCAATAACATGATGTTTTTCCATTATGTCAAGAGACTTTTAGTTTAACATATTCTTATATGTTAATTGATACTTGAGAGAGATGAATTAATCACTTAAGTGATGTGATTGTAACACTAGATGAATAAATTAATTAAATGAAAGATAAGAAACCATAAATAGTTAACAAGTGAAGTGAAGTTCTAGCTAACTTCGTCTATTGATTGTTTTCTTTGAAATTACTTAGTTTGTAGTTTACTTAATTCTAATTCTTAGTTTATCTTTTTTCATTTAGAATTTTAAGATAATACAAAGAATAAGATTCTTAGTATTTAATCTCGATCCTTATGAAAATGATATCCATACTTAAGTACATTATATTACTTATGATCTTTGTACTTATAGTATTAAGGGTATTTTACACTTAGCATACACTTGTCATCACATAACTAGTTATGGAAGGAATGGTGATGTGATAATTGTTATGATCATTGTTATGAATGCATGTATGACATGATTAGTGAGGAAACTCTCCGATATAAAATGAAATGTCATAGTTGGTGAGGCAACTCTTAAATTTAAGTGAAAGGATACGACTAGTGAGGCAACTCTCTTCTAAAAAGAATGTAATGTTAAGTCAGTAGGTGAACAAAAGCAAGATCTAGCATATAGGAAGAAGATGAAGATTGTTATATTGCTAGAAGAAGGTTTCTCCATATTTTTAGATCATCTTGATTGATTATAATATGATTATGTGTTCATGTGTATAAAAACACATTAATTGTATAAATTAACTAGATTTATTTGTATGATGTTTTAGCTTAGGGAGGTACAGGTTTATCTATTCATTGAGTATGAAAGGCTCACCTCAAGCTCCTCATATACATGTTATGTGCATTATAATAGGATGTTTTAAGACAAAGCATGTAGTGTATTAAGATGCTTTGATGTATATTATTTTTAGAAGTCCACACTTGCTAGTAAACTTGAAATATTATAGTATAGGAAATGAAATTCCCTTGTTAGTAGTACATACTTGAGCATATATGGAATTGTTGATGAGATAGGTTATGGATGTGTAGTATGTATAATTCATATAAGATATATTGAACAAGGACACCATGCTGATATCAAGCCTATATTTAGCAGTATGGTTATGGTTTAAAATGAATAAATAATAGGCTTGCTAAGGGTTTAAAGACTTTGTGGGCTCTTAAATACATGGCGCCGATATGACTCAAGTTCCGGGTCATGACGGAAGTGATTATAATTGCTACGTAAACTTATCTAACTAAAATAACTATAAATAGAACTAAAGGATTATTTAAAACTATAAAATAAGTAATTTAAAATTGCAAAGCAAAAAATAATTTTCAAACATTATCTATCTTAAAAATAAATATAATTTATTTAATCACATATTTTTTATGAATATTTTATTTTATTAATATTTATAAATATATTTTAGATAATATTAAATTATATGAATTATCAATTAATTTATTTGGTATCTAAATTATACAGATTATCAATTATAATATTTATTATATTTTACAATATATCACATTCACGTAACAAAAAGAAGTAAAGATCAAGGAGAAAATATAAATAATTATTCATAAACATAATCCCTAAATCCAGTTTTGTGGAATCTAAAATTTCTCTTTATCTCTTCCAAAATTCATCAAATTTCATAACAAACCTTGACAAATTTTAACCTTGTTTCTTAAGTGTTTGTATTAGTTAGGACTTATTTTGTTGAAGTCTTTTAAGAGCACTTTATTGACTCTAATAAGACGTCCAAGCTTTTGGGAGTTTATTAACTCTATGGTGAATAAGGACTTATTTTGTTAAAGCCTTTTAAGAAGAGATTATTGACTCCAAAATGAGGACCAAGCTTTTAAGGAAGAAGCAAGCTTCTTAAGAATAATACTTTGAGAATGCTCATTAAAAGAAAGCCAAAGAAGAGCCATTCATTTGGCCAAAAGTATTTAAAGGTGTGGTGCTCACTAAGTAGAAGGCAAATTGGTGAGAATAGGAGCCATACAAGACACTGATGAAAGTAAAGAAAAAAAGCTTTGAAAGATTATGAAAGAATGGCTAAGTGTTAAATTTGATGATTAAATACTAGAGGCAATGAACAACCTATTTAGAAATGGAATAAGTTATTCAACCAAGCTATTAGAGCCAGTAAAATAGCCTATTCAAGGAGTGGAATAACATGTTCAAACAAATAGAATGGACATATTAACATTTTGCATGGATATATTCAACATTATCAAAATTAAAGAAAATTAGATAAAATGTTTGGTGAAATGAACAACCTAGGTGCACAACCCATTCAATAGATGAATAGCCTGAGCAACCTAAAAAACAATTTGTGTAGAGAAAGAAGCTAGTGAATAGCCTAGATGACGAGTTTGTTTAACAAACGAACAACTTGAGGAATAACCATGTGAACGGCTCATCCAACGCAACATAATGAAATCAAGCAAGTAATAACTAATCTTGCAAAAAGGTAAAAATGGCTAATTTTTGCTCTTACCTATATAACGTAATCTTAGATGACTTTAGAGTGGTCAAAAGGCTAGAGAATTTATTTGAAAACTTTGTGTAAGGGTTATATTATACTCAATTCACCTCTCCTCTTAGATTGTCATCCTTACTATTATGTCTAATAAATGGTGATGACAGTGGATATGATAATAACTAGTCATCATTTCTCGCTTCGCATGATTTGAAATTATTTTTGACTTTTTTAGGATTTTTAAGACGTAATTGTATAATTTTTTAGTGGTGTTATTATTTATTATACTTATGGAATGATGTTCAGGTAAAAAAAAATTAATATTAGTAATACATTTGACATAGTGAACTTTGATATATTATTTATTATTTAGGATATTATATTTAATTTTTCAATATTCATTTGTAGTTTTTGTACTTACTAACTTGTTATTGTGAGTTATTTTGAAGAAGGAATATGGTATTATTTAAAGAATTTTTATTCCTAATTTGTAAGAGTAAATTTGTACCATTTGATTATTCTTGTATTAGTAGAAATAGTCTTAATTCTTTATAAATATTTAAAATATGTTGGATCATAGGTAAAGTGAAAGTTGCATATTTTATTTCCTTGATGGTGTGATTTACATAATAATTTAATAGTTTTGATATAAGAAATAAAGATATATGTTGTATATAAATAAAGCATTGTTATTTTGTTGATGATAATTTTTTATTAATTTTAATTATTCTGAAGTTGTCAAAGTTATATGCTTGTAAAGTAAATTTCAATTCAATATTTTGTAGTATTATTTGATTTGTTTTTTGAGTATGAGATTATAGTTCCTTGCAAAAGTAAAGAATAATGTGTTAGGATGAGAATTTGAATTTTTAAACATTATTTTGAAGTCTATTTTTTACATAATTTATTCTTGATTCACTTTGTTAGAACTTGATTCAGGTATTATGAACAATACTAATTTGGTTAGTATAGATATTTAGTTATATGAAGTGAAATATGATGGTTTTATTGTAGAGATTATGATTTTTTTTTTTTTGCTTGAATCTAATTTATTTCCATAGTGATATATGATTTCATATTTTAATGTTATTTAATATAATAGATGTTAGCCCTTGTACACCAAGAAGGGGGAGTTAAATTGCTAGCAAATTTGAATTTTGGAGGAAACTCACATAAATAAAAGATTAGAGAAACGAATACAAGACTTTTATAGTGGTTTGGGTATTAACCAACCCTACATCCACTCTTTAATTTACCAATTGGGTATTTCACTAAATCATTAATATTTTACAAGCTCACACCCAACTTAGTGTTTAGGCTCACACAAAGCCTTACAAGTATTTTCCTAAGGCTCACACCAAACTTTACAAGTGTTTTCCTAAGATTCACACCAAACCTTATAAGTGTTTTCCCAAGGCTAACACTCAAACCTATACAAGAGTTTTCTAAGGCTCACTTTCAAAACTAAATAAGAATTTTCTATACAAAGACTCACTCTTAAACCCAAACCCAACATGTTTAAAGCTCATACCAAACTCTATACAAAGAAATAAGAGTTGAAGTTGTGAGAATTAACTTTACAAGATTTTTGGCACAATCAATGGTTATTCTCTTGCATTCAAGTCTATTTGGTGTTGTATTTGTAGGTTACAACCACTAAAGAGATGTTACAAACAAAACTATTTTCGAATATCTAAAGTAAGCTAGGCGGATTTTGCATTTATTACTTGTTAGATGAAATTTGCGGTCGCATGATTCACATAACCCCATTTATATCAAACTGCTAGCGCACGTGACATTTAATCATTGGTTCTTCAAGAAAAATAGTTGTTGGATTTCTTAAGTAATAGTGAAAGTTATTATCTCTATTTTCCTATTTGGACATGATGCTCACCACGAAATCGTCTACTTGAATGGAGAAGTAGCTTAACCAAATTCATGGTCACTATAATTCTTTCGTTACTATGAAATTTGATCTTCTAATAGCTTTTTGGAACACCTGGCATGATCTATTTGAAGATTTGATTCCCTCTAAGTGAATATTATCGCGACTATAAATGCGACATGCACTACGAATTTGTTTGTATGAGATTCATTCAACTCTTTTGAATGATATCAATTGTGAGCTTCTACTTCATGACTGCGCATTAGAGTGCAAATTTTAATCTTTGAGATTAAGGCTTCCATTCAACTTCCAAAGTGATCCTAGCTAAATATTTGTAAGATTATCACTTAAAATTGATATTAGAACCTTTCAATTTATATTGTCAAGATCAAAAGAGAGTCTTGACGTAGGTATGAATAACCTAGTCCAACAATCTTTCCCTTTTTGATTTTGACACTCTAGATTGAATATGCAAAGGATAAAGAATGAATTATGCAAGCTCCAAATCAATTATGGAAGCTCCAAAGTGAATGATTATGAAGTGATTGAAATCATAAGTATGAAATTACTCCCCCTCACTCCATACTCCCCTTTAGTTATTTTAATAAGATCATTGTCTTAGCTTATTGCAAATATAGTTTAATTTTCTCTCTCTTTTTTGCATATTCCCCCTTTGTATTTTCAGTCAATTATCTCCCCCCTCCTTGTTGTCAAGATAAAAAAAAAAGAGGAAATAGGAGGGACTAAGAGAGAGAATGGGGAATATGAGAGGAAATGTCCACAAACTTGTCAATTGCACAAACTCAAATCATAATAGCAAACACAAGTAATTTGCACAATTGATAATAATTTCTCACATGAGAAGATAAGTGGATGAAACAGAAACTGCGTGAAAATTTCATAAAAAAACATAAATGCAAAATAATTCAAACATTTAAAGATGTTTGATCACACAAACTAGGGTTAGGAATTTAAGAACTTTCATATATAAAGTATATGATATTTTGACGATTGATTTATACATTTGAAATATAGAAAACCTCAAATGCCAAAATGAATTGATTCATCTCACCATATAATCAATCAAATCAAATCAAACATGTCGACACATAAATATATCAAGTAATAAAATGCAAAACAACTCCCCCTAGACAAATGCATAAATATATCAAGTTAAAAACATAGGAGGTAAGGGATACATTACAAGTTTAGTATCAATTACTTGATACCAAATAACCATTTGAAACTTTGTCCATTCTTCATTAGAAATCTTCATTCACCTTTAGAATTTTTCAAGATGAGTATTTGGTGACGGAGACCCCATCCTACAATATCAAACACTTTACTTTAGTACCCAAGCATACTTGGGTCCTTGGGGATTAGTCTTGGAAGGGTCCTTTAGTTTGAAGTGTACCTTTCTAATGTAAAAAAAAGATATTAATATGTCCATATCTCATGTAATAGTGGCATTAGAGCTTAGACTTGTAAGTTTTTCTCCTCTAAGTAACCTTGTTATAAGTAGGACACCTTTTCACACTTTGGTTTTGTGAATGTATGTAAGTCCATGAGTGATGAATAAAAGAGAGATTTGTGTGTGTGTGTGTGTGTTTGAGCATGCCTTTTTATGTATATGTATGCATAGTTAGCTCTTTTAGGCTTAGCACTTAAGTCTTAGGGAGCCTTTCCTCTGCCCTTAAGCTTAGGTGGCTTAGTGTTAGGAATGTTTTTCTCCCCAATCACTTCTATACTAGAAGTTTAAGGTGTTGATACTTTAATTAATGTATAGAAGAGGATGTAGATGAAGAGGCTCCATTGAAGCCTAAATCATGTCTCACTAATAGAGGTCTTTAAGATACAATAAGTATATCCAAAGTTTCTTTCACTTTATGAAATTTAGAGATGGAATTCCTAAACTTAATAACTTTTCCTTTTAAAATGTCATTTTCTTTTCTTAGAAAATTAAGAGAGGATGAAGATTTAGAAAGATTTTTCAATGATTTTTTGAGTTTTTCATTAGAAGTCCTCAAGTCACTTACAAGATCATTTAAGCATTTAAATTCATCCTAAAGTTTTGAACACTTTTTCTTATAATTTTTAATTTGAGACTTAAAATTTTCACATTTCAAGGTTAAAGCTTCAAGAAACTCATCATCTGCATCATCAAATGTATCATACTCATCACAAGAGTGTAGAGAAGTACTTAACTCATTAGAGGAGTTATCTTAAGCCATGAAGCAAAAGTTTGCAACTTCATCATCTTTTTCTTCATCACTTGAATAATCATCCCAAGTAGCCTTGAAACTCTTCTTTTTTTTTTTTTTTCCTTGTGATAATAAAAAGATGACTTTCTTTGTATTCTTCTTTCATTTATCTTTTTTATCAACTATTTGGTCCTTCTTAATATTTTGGCAAGCTCTTTTTTTTTTCCTTGTCACTTTTATTTGAGTCACTTGAATCATTTTCTTGAGCTTTGAAGGCGAGTGCTTTTTTCTCCTCTTTGTCCCCTTGTCCTTTTAGCTTCTTCATCTCTTCATCCTTCTTGAGACCCATCTCATGAATGTGAAGCTTGCCAATGAGAGCATCATTTGACACCTTCCCTATCCCTGGATTGGACTATTGAATGCTATATAGTCTTGCACTAAATTTATCCAATGGAAAAGATTTAAGGATTTGAGTATTTACCTCATAGTTGGTAAGAATTTTTCCAAACTTTTTCATGTTTGTGACAATAAAAAGGAGTTTATTTG
>CATIWR010167158.1:0-17746 GCA_949677035.1 Omphalea diandra | reverse complement strand
ATATTAATTATTATATTATATTTTTAATTATAATTCAATATAATTATAATTTTATAATCCAAACATACCGAGTACTCTATTAAATCAAAGGCAAATTAAATTATATTTTTAATTATAATTATATTTTAAATTATATCATATACTTTTATATTGTATATTAATTATTATATTATATTATATATTAATTAATATGATATATTAATTATTTTATATAAATAGATTAAAATATAATTATTAAGTTATAAATTAAATTATAATGTAATAATATAAATTATAATAATATTATACTAAATTATATCTTAAGTATTAATTATGTTAATTATATTATATAATATTATATTAATAATAAATATATTCATAATATTAAATATTTTAATATAATATTCACAATTTTTAACCCGTCCTTAAAATATTTAATATGCATTAATAATTATATTTATTATATTATAATTTATAATATAATATATATTATTTTATATAAATATAATATAAATTTTGTATTTATTATTTTTGCATATTGTATATTTTTGTACTTATTATTGAAAATTAAAACAATTAAAAGAAAAGTTAATTATCATAATCAATTAGTTATAAAATTAAAGGAATTAATTATAACTATTATGAAAAATAATACGTTAAAATTGAATAGAAATAATAATACGTAAAATAAAATTATTAATTGATTTAAAAAAAAAATCTAAACATAGTCAATTGCTTAAAAGTTATCAACTGATTTTTTATTAAATTGGTGGGCTTGCGTCCGTTCACCGCGGCTTGCGTCCAGCGCTGCTTTAGTTTTTTTTTTTTATTTTTTATTAAGCGTCCCAATTTGTAACTAGTGAACTAGACAAGGGACCAACTTTTTATTTAGTCCGCTACTTATACTTGGAGACCAATAAAAAAAATTTAAATCAATAAATATTTTTCACTTTTGTTTATTCCATTAAAATTTTTTTCAAAACACCAAATTTATTTGGACTAAACAATAAATTAAATAACATTTGTTACATAACATAACAACGGTTATGATCAGAGGCCTATTTCGTTATGACCGTTATATAAATGTTATAACTTTTTTGTTTAATAGTTTAAACAATCAAAATCTTTATTTAAATTTTCAATTGAATCTAAAACTTTTAGTTAAATCAATTATATTTTAATTTAATAAATTAATTTTAATCATATTTGAAGTCAAAATCAATATTTAGTATAGTGTATATTTAGACTTGAATGATCTTTATATTTTTTTCAAATAGTTAGATCCAAAGTTAAGTTTAATCTTACTAAGGTAAGAATTTTAATTTTTACTCAATTTAAACAATTTTTCACAAAAATATTAAATTTTTATTTTTATTTTAGTTGATAAATAATTAATTGTATAATAATTTCATGTTTGAATTATAAAATTTTATTTTTACTTATTTAAGTAATAAAATAATAAATCTTTAATTTTTATTTCAAAGATAAATTTTTATAATGTTCAGGTTTACATAATATAATTGATTTTTCAAATATTTCTTAGAATTATTTTTAAATGGTTTAGATAATATATTATTTAAAATATATAAATTAATTTTTTAAGGGGAGATTCAGAGACACTTTTTTAAATGAGAGATTGAGATATTTTACAAATTATAAATTTTATTTTTAGAATTTTAAATTAAAATATAAAATTATCAGATAAAAGTGTATCATAAATTTAATTAAGTAAAAATAGAATTAAATTGAATAAAAAATAAAATATTATCTTAATTAAGCCCATGTAACTGATTTTTTAAATATTTTTTAGAAATGTTATTTTAAATAGCTTAAATATTTTATTATTTAAAATATAAAAAATTAATTTTTTAATGAGAGACTGAGAAAAAAATTTAAATGAGAGATTAAGAGATTTTATAAATTATAAATTTAAATTTTTTAATTTTGAATATAAATTTTAAATTCATCGTACAAAAGTAAATACTAAATTTAATTAAGCAAAAATATATTAAATTGAATAAAAAATAAAAATATCATCTTAATCAAGCTAATATAATTAATTTTTTAAATATTTTTTAGATATTTTTATTTTAAATAGTTCAAATATTTTATTATTTAAAAGATAAAAATTAATTTTTTAAAAAACTGAGAGAATTTTTTTTAAAAAAAAATAAGACATTTAGAGATTTTATGAATTATAAATTTAAATTTAAATTTCTTATTTTTTAAATTTAAATATAAAATTAAAATTTGTCATATTAAAATAAATAATAAATTTAATTAAGTAAAAATGAGATTAAATTGAATAAAAATAAAAGTATTGCATTAATTGCACTAATCTTAGTTTTGGATTTTATTGAAAAATTATGAAGATTAATTGAGTCTAAATATGTATTTTACTAAGTTATGATTTTGATTTGAATTACAATTGAAATCAACTTGTCAAATTATGGTATGATTCACTCAATTAGAAGATTTGGATATAGTGACATTATGGTCTATTGTTGGCAGTGTACAAAATGGGCAGCATAAGCTTTTTTTTTTGGGTCAATTTTACATGTAAATTAGTGTTGTCTTATATACAAAATAAGTGCTGCCTATTTATAAAATGTATGGTCTATTTTGCCAATAATGCTGAATACATTCAAATAGATTTTGCACCAGTTATTCGTCTCTTACAATTATTTATTACTCACAATCAAAAAAGCACACAAGACATTCAAACATTTCTTTACGAGAACTTTTCTTCCATATTCAACGATATCTCGTAGTTCTATATCTTTATTATTTAGAAAGATCTTGATGGGATTCATCTGATAAAGGGTAGTTAACATCATCGAAGAATGGGAGATTAAAGATAAATGAAACTTCTTGATTTGCCATGATTTTTACTTTACTTTTAAATCTTCGACAAGGAGAGTTGCTTTGATCCCATTTGTTGCCTCTTAGGTGCTCCAATTGGATGTTGAAAACCCTCTAAGGAGAGACCTCAAATCACCCACATGAAATTCTTGCACGCACACAATAATCTACTTTAGTTACTATTATCATCAAAACAAAAATTAAAACTGTCAGATGAGTAGTAAGTGATAAGGCTTGTCCAATTCTAACAGCCTTATCATTTTCCTCTTCTAAATATAAAAGGACAGGGACCAAAAAAAGAAAATTATGACTTCTTCCACTGCAAAGACCAAGTGAGAGTCACAGGAACTTTTGGAAGCAAACTTCAGATGCCAAAGTCAAAAATTTTTACCGCCATGGGGTAAAGCCAAGTGTGCTCGCCTGCTCGTATGTGCGTGTGAAAGTGCACCTTGAATGCATATAAAATAAAATTTGATCTTAATATAAAGTTTGGCTATATCAATCCCAAACCCTAACAGTAATTCTGAGCTCTTGGTTGGAGCAAGTTTTTCAATAAAAATTGAATCCAATTCCATTGATAGAGTCAAACTTAGATAATTTTATAACTGAATTCATATGTGATAAATCGTTGCAACATCATATCATTTTTGAGATACTTTCTATTTTCAAAATAATTTATTTTTAAACTTAAAATAATTAAATTGTATCACTTATCTAGTTTCCAAACAAGAGAAATTAACACATAAAATACAACTTAATTTGAGTTTTTTCATTTTAAGTTCCCACGCAAGTACTATGTTACAAAATTTCTTATGTACCTAAAAAGAAAGAAATTTCCTAAATTAATTAATACACGTATCAAAATTATAATAAGCCTTTATTTACCTAAATTCACTTAAAATAAATAGGTTAAGTTCATATTCTATTGATTTGACAAAAACATAGTCAGTATCAAACAAATAATGATGATGACGACCTCAAAAATCACAAATTAGATTATGTTTCTTGCCATAGTTTGTCACAGGAATATTTGCTCCCATGCTTGGCGCAGTTGCGCCAATTTAAACTGTTTGTGTTAACAAAGATCAAAATACTCTCCTATAAATTACTGATTTCAAAGTAATATGTTGATTCCAAATTCTAGGATGTAAGTTACTTTCTTTTGCAATCCTCTTCAATTTGACCTTCTGCATAAAAATCAAATTCAGCATGTTATGCTGGAGCAAGGACATGAAACACAATAAACCTTGAAGCCATAAAAACAAATACAAACTTGAACCTCGTCACCTTTGAGATTAACAGCCAGGTTTGCTTGAGTATCTGCTTCAGAGTTGAATTCCTGGATATTGAACAGGATGTCATTAGGAAACAAACCGGTTTACCAGAATACAAGGCTTTGATTAGAGAAATGACATGAACAATGGTCCAGGTACCATGAGCACATACCAATAGCCTACCTCCATCTATTTGCTACTAATACATTAAAAATGTAGGTCATGCATGTGAAATAACTCTTGCATTCAGTGTTGCAATACAACACTGAACGAACAACTCATTATTGAGATAGGTCTTTAAAAATATTATAGGTAAGAGTCTCTGAAAAAGTCCAGAATGCAGTATTGTGATAATAAAAGCTGCTAGATACATTAAAAAAAAAAAAAAAAAGCACAGCAGATATGAGCACAATTAACCTCCTCCAGAGATGAAAGTGTTAACTAAGCAAATTGAAGCCAGGTCATTGGCTCCTCGTCACTTATTTATGTACCTATAAGAGATGCTATCTATTAGTTGATGATAGCAACCAAGTGACCAAGGAAAGAGAATCAAATTAATCAGACAGAAGAAATTTTTTTTTTTTTTTTTAAAAAAACCTAATAACTTGAACAAAAGTCTGCAACTTCAAAGTGAAGAGGGGGAAAATAGAGAGAGGCTATCAAATGAATGCTCATATTAGCACATCTATAATAGCTCTATGCCTACATTTGCTCAATAGTATGACTTCTTGGTGAACAACTAATTATCTGCCTATACCCTAAGAACATGTTCAATCTGGAATGATATAAACTTATCCTTCAGCTCCTTGGCCTCTTTGCACAAGTCAGCCAGATTCTGGTTCTTGATTTTCCATAGACCCTGAATCTGTATATGAGCATCAACCAAAGTATAAGAACAAAGAAATATTTGATGAAGCAAACCACTGCATAAAGTGAATACAATAAAACGGCAAACCATGAGTGCATCCTTTAATCATAAATGTATTACAAAATGAGGCATGTTGCAGTGATTCTGTTGACATATTTTAATCACATAGTATTAATAAATATAATTTCCTCCTGGAGCATTATTGGAGGAATTTGAACCTTTGGAAGTTTTTTGAATAAATAAATGCGAAGGAACCCTCACAAATTATCAACAACATAATCCTACAAGATACCAATTGCATTTGGGTATTTCAGCGTGATAAAAGTTAAAAGAATGTGTATCATTTCTCATTTTTTCAATTTTTTATCCAAATTAATTTTTTTCGCTTTTAGAAATTTATGATCCTCAGCCATTCACAAACAAGAAATTGTTCCTCCATGGCAATGTAATTTTTCTCTTTGCTTCTGAAAACAAAATCACATTTCATTATGTGCAAAAATATATCTTAAAAAAAAATCAGCAGTGTAGGTTTAAAACATAAAACCTGCATGCAAACAAGATTTGAGTCCCCTTGGACACGGATATGTTTAAACCCTTTCCTAAGTGCATGCTTCAGTCCTAATATTACAGCTTGATATTCAGCAACATTATTTGTTGCAGTGCCCAACCCCTTACGAAGTTGACAGACCTGCCAAAACTCAGAGTTAGAGATAGACACAATCTGAAGATCATATGCTTATATTAGAGACTGACACATAATTCAAGTAACTCCATACCATACTTCCATCTTCAGCATGCAACACAGCTCCAGCACCAGCTGGACCAGGATTTCCCTTTGAAGCACCATCAAAATGCAGAATGCACGATGACTGGGCATAGAAATTATTGAACTTTATTTTCACCATAGATACTCAAGAATATTATAACATTCAATACATTGGCCTTGGACAAAAACCAGATATATTGCTTAATATAATCACTGTCTATTGAGTTTTTGGTAACTGCAGTTCAGATTGGAGGTATGTACCATGTCACACAATGGTTACCAGACAAAATGCACTAAAAAATATTATAACAATACCCAGTAAGCTAGACAAAACACTACTAAACTTTTGGCATGCATCCGGAACCTGTTAGATGATTGAAAGCTACCAACAATAATTTACTATTCAACTGTTCGGTATTTCTAAAACGAAGCCTGACTACTAGAGCAAAGAATGTAACAATGAAAAGAACTTTATATTTTGCAGATTGCCATAGTTCACTCCAAAACACCCAAAAACACAACACAGACATAACTTTGTTAGCATGACAAATGTTTCCAAACACAAATCAAGAATAGAAGAAACTATCATCTAAAAAATAGCATAAATGAAAAGGCCATCTAAAACATATCCAAGAATGGGAGATCTAATAACTTATCACTTGTCTTGCAAATATGTGGAAATAAAAATCTTAACACAGAGAGAAAATGATAGATTAAAGCACACGCATTTGGATTAAGACACAAAGTGGCAAGCAAGTGGAAAAATAAACATTGCATATGACAAGATAGGACAAGAAAGGTAGCTTTGTTCAAAAAGAAACTCACACAACCAGAAACCATCACTTTAGTTTGAACAAAATAATCTGATTTCAGATGTTTTTTCTGAGGGTCTGATAAAATTGAAGTTGATCCTATTGCTTTCTGCAAGGCAACAAGTAAGCATACAATGGTTACAAGAGGTCAATTACATACAAAAGATCCGACTACCTGTAAGGAAATAAACAAGGTGTGGTAATCAAAGTTCAAATCCAACTAGTTAAGAAGATTAAAAAAATGTAATAGGGAGATTCCCAGTGACTATACACTTTCATTTGGATAGGTTTTAAATCCAAAATTTGTTTGAGTTTTTAGTTCAAATCATGTACATTAAATTTAGACATGTAAAAAGAGAAAATGGTGTAACCAAATATCATCAAAACTACAACTTCCATTAGACTTCATATTTTTACGCATACTACATTACAAATTCAAGAATTTAGTTTCTAATACAAAGAAAGTCTAAAAATATTACACATCATACGTCACATACAGATCTCTTCACTCCAATCATCCAATGTTTATCTAGCCAAATGCAACCATAAGTTAAAAGGTCATTGTGGAAAACATGAAAATAACTCATATCAAATCAAACTGAGAATTCAGTTTTCCTGCTCCCAGAGTTGATTGACGAAAGTACTGCATTGGGATAATCTGTAACTTGGTTCAACTTTACATGTTTGTGGAGAACAGAGGCTCCTCAACTATCAGCATTTTGTCTACACTAAGTTGTCATACTAGTAATTTGAATGATGCACATGTAAATTTTATACTAACCACTGATCCAAGTTCAAGCGCTTCAAGAGATCCCTTTGGTGGAGAATCCTTGTCAACTGCTTTTCCTCCAGGGAAAGATGGTTGCTGAAAGCACATCAATATCCCCAAATTTATAATAAATGGAGAACTCATCCACAGAACAAAGATGGCTTTACAAAAATTATTTCATCAAAGAAAAACTTAAGCAGCAGAATCTCAATAGAATGAACTGTTTGAATTCATAGGAATGCAGAAATTGCATTCATTGTAGAGAATTTGATAGAGGAGAATGAAATGGTTTAGCATATCTAGTGTAGACCAATAAGTACACCAATACGAAAATTTGAGCATATCCTTTATTGCAATAAAGGTAATCTCTGACCACGGCATTTTATTTTCCTCTTTTTGGGCAGAGAGAATCTAAATGGCAGACCTCATATAAATTTAAAAATCAACCTGAAAAGGGCAAGGAACAAGTTTTCCAAAAAGATTATTTTGAACATCAGCAGCACTGATAGAATAAGCAGCATTCTTAAGCCCACGTGAGATAAGGTATTCCTCGGCTTCCTTAGGCAAACCATACCCCTTGAATACACTTACAGAAGGATCACATACCTGAACTCAAAAACAAAATGCACATAATGAATGAATGATGTAGCATCCGCATGATTGAACTCAAGAGGCAGACATTAGACACAATTGATTAATGATATAGTCATCGCCACATATTGGTGCATCATACAAGCTCAACAGCAGGAGTAACATAATATAGTTCATAGCTGGAACTTGTCAAACAATTGACGAAAAACATCATAGCATTAAAATGATAAGAAGCAAAGATCCTAAAGCTAATAGCACCCACAAGAAAAACAGAGAGACATATCCAAGACGATCAACCAATGCGGAAGAAATGTCCATGTGCCTAGCCTCAAAACTAAGCAATGTAGCACATTGACAGAATATATGTTTAAATAACAGAAAAAAGACCCCATAACCAAGTAATATAGCAAGTTAAAAATATGTTCGCACATGATAATTATTGCTAAGAAAGAAAGGGTTTATTCTAGGAACAGGAGAAGACCCAAAATTTGTTAAAAATTTTGAAATAAAATTTAAAAAAATCAGCAATTAGAAAAGAAAAGAACATACAGAAGATCCGGCTTGAGTTTGGCAGTCTATAAAGTTCTTATAAAAGCCAACAACATCTCCTTTACGTACAACGTAAAAAGCATCTTTCTCTTCCTCCATGTTAGAGAGTTCTGCTGCTGCAATTAGGGTTTTCAAACAAACCCAATATGAAATGATTATAATCACGATTAAATTTCAGATAGATACCCCAATCAGAACAACAACAATAACCGTAATAAAAGAGAAGGTAAAGTTTTTGAGATTGAAGGCAAAGAGCAGACCTCCTAATCGAAACTGATGCGAAGTGGAACACTAACTTCTATTTGCTCTCTAATCTCCAAGTTCCAATTTTGAAATTTGAATCTCTTCTACGGAAGCCAAGAGAGAGAGAATCAACAATTCTTTGGGCTTTGGCGGGAAATGGAACTGAACAAAGTTCTTCTTTCTTTCTTTCCTTCCAGATTGGGCTCCCAAACCACAATCTGCGTCGCGGGTGGAAGCCCAGAGTTTTCCTTGCAAGTTCTTTTCATAGACATTGGTTGGTCTCTTCACTCTCATACAGTCTTAAATTTCGAAATTAAAATCAAATTTAGAAATAAAATTATTATTTTATGTAGATATTTGATTCATTAAAAAATTGAAATCGATTTTTTATAATATTGAAATTTGTAACTAAAAATGAATTTTTATACTATTATAGATTTTAATAAAATTATATTTTCTTGTTATTATATTATCAATTTTTATTTATATTATTTTAATATTTAATTAAATTTATTTTACATATTTAATTTTGATATTATATATGTCATATATTAACTATTCATTAGATTGATCAAATAATATGTATTTAACTTAATTTTCTTCTTATTTTCTATGAAGAATGAATGGCTGACTTTTTTTTTTAGGGAAATTTTATCTCGATTTTAATATATTTTTAAGTAAACTAAATATAATAAATTAATATCACTCATTTAATTATTACTCGAAGTAATTTGTTTCAAACAAAATATATAAAAAGGAAGAGATTCTAGGTAAAAATTAGTGAAACATTCATATTGTAACCCACAAAAACTTTTGAATTACGAATTGAAAAAAAAAAAATCTCTGCAAATTTTGCTGTTAATAATGTTGTTTATGTTTTTTGTTAAGAAAATTATTAGGAGTGAGCACAAATGGTTCAAATTGAAAAAATGGACAGAATCAAATTGATTTGATTTATTCAGTTTGATTTAAATATATATTCAGTTTGGTTTAGTTTTTTTTTAAAAAAAATTCAGCGTGTTCATTTTGTTTTGATTTTTAATAAAAAATTTTTGATTTAATCGAATTAAACTGAACTTATTTTAAATCAAACTAAAATAACTTGAGTTACACTAATACAAATTAAAATACTTCAAATTTATTTGAAATTCATTATTTATATTAAAAATATATATAAAAAATCTATTCAAAAATCTATTATTTATATTAAAATATTTAAAATATATTATAAAAAATATTATTTATATTAAAATATTAACTGTTATTTATATTAAAATATTTTAACTTTATTTTTTTAAAAAAATCGATTAAAAATAAATGAAATTAAACTATAATCGAATCGAACTAAATTCATTCAGTTTAATTCATATATTTATTCAATTTAGTTTAATTTATATTTTAAAAATTTTAATTTTTTTAATTCCATCAATTTAATTCAATTTAAAAACGATTGCCAACCTCTAAAAAGTGTCATGTTGAAGATGATGATTCTATAGTGCCATTTGGTATTTGCGAATTTGAGATGGGCTTGAGTTGAGAAAATCCTAGGCCTAGAATGCTGCTGTAGGGTGCTGGCAGGCATAAGCTTGGGACCGCTAAGCATTTCTTTTAAAAGTTTCAGCATAACTAAAAGAAATGGACGTTACACTAGTGTGTGGAACTTATGACTTTATTTGGATTTTTTTTATAATTTTTTATTGAATTTCATTATATAACTTTTTTACTTCACATATTTTGATTATTTTGAATTTTATACTCATTTTTATTCACTTTCTATAATCATGCAATAATATTTAAAATAATTAAATATGGCCTTAAAATAATAGAATCTTATTTCATGTTTCATATACTATTATGCGATTATAAAAAGTGAATGATATAAACATAAAAATTAATATAATCAAAATATAAAAATGAAGAATATGTGATAAATTTGATATTAAATTTACTAAAAAAACTAAATGCAGTCTTATTTATGATGCAATTGTTCATCCTGAAAATAATGTTAACTAGCAACATCTAACTAAAATACTATTGCAATCTAGTATTTTCAAGATTAGTTTTAGTTGAAATTAAAGGTGGTAATTAAATTTATCTGATAAGTTTGGATTGAGTCAATTTTTGGTCTACTTATTTTTAGTCATGTCTTTATGGATGCGTTCAAATTGAGTCATTTTGAGTTGTAGGCAGATCAAATTACTTTAAATTGAGAGTCGATCGAATCATTGGGCCAATATGTAGAAAGAAAATTGAATTATTTATTAGATTTTGAGTTAAACACTTTTAATTTTAAATTTTCAAATTAAAATATTTTTATTTTAAATAATTTTTAATATTTTAAATAATTTAAATCAAATCAATTAAATAGACTCTCAAGTCAAATAAAGGTTGAATCAATTCAAATTGACTTGCAAATTAGGTCAGGTTAATCTGAAGTCAAATCATATTATTTTTGGATAAGTTCAAATTAAATTTCAAATCAAGTAAACAATGGTTACCTTTAGTCGAAATTGAAAATAGAACTAATCACTTATGTGATAAAAATATATTCAATAATCAAGATATTGGAATGGAGATTGATAACTGCCAAGAGATAGAGTAAGAAATAATAGTAATAAAGAAGATAACAAAAAAGATGTGCAAGAAGTGTGTTAATGTTAATGTGTCTACACAAGGGCTTAATCCTCTTCACATATAAGTGGGTAACCTTCAATTAAGACAATTAATCAAATTTTTTATAGTTGATATTTGAAACTGATTGAGGTATGATTGATTATTGGATCAATATCTCTATATACGGGAATGACAATCAAATGCTTTAGATGAAAAGTTTTCATTAGTGTCGTGTTGCCTGATAATGATTATCATTACTCAATTTGACTTGTGTTTTTGTATCAAATTCTACTAGTTGACATGTAGGAGTTCTGCTTGGTCATTGTCAAAAATGATACATGTTGAAAGTTTCTTCACTTTTCCATTTGAAATTTCCATTGTTAAGGATATATGTATATTATGTTTCTACCCTTATCTATTTATTGTAACTAACAACTTTATTTAGTAGTTCTTATCATCTTTTCTTTGTATTATATATAAGTCATTATATCATTTTTATATTAATATAATCTGTAAAAACAATTACAAAAACATCATATGCTATTAGTGCCTTAATAAGGCCCTTTTTTTCTTCCCTTTTTCTTTAATATTCCAATGGCAAATCAATTTTATCTTTATCCACCATTCCTTTCTTCCTCTCGTTAATTACCCATTGCACTTTTGCCATTAAACTCACAACCTATAATGATCTCACATGGAAAACCTAGATTATTCCATTGTTAAATTACCATAGCTTAATTGGATTTATTAATGGCATAAGTCCTGCTTCCCTACTCATTATTCTCTCTAACCACAAACCCAAATGAATCCATCTCTAATCCGCCCATTTGACTTGGTTTCAAAAGAACCAACTATTCCTTTTTTGGCTTCTTTCTTTCCTTTTCTAAGGAGGTATTTCCTTATGTCATAGGATTAACAACATCATCCATTATTTGGCAAGCACTAAAAAGTGCCTTTGATTTTGTATCTCAAACTATCAACTTTAACTTAATATTAAACTCCAGGAGCTAAAGAAAATTGACATTATCATTTCTTAATATCTTTATAAAATAAAAAGCTTCGTAGCTAAACTTGTTATAGTTAAACACACTTTATCTTTTACAGAATTTAATGTTATCATTTATCGTAACATTGGTAGTGAATTTCAATCCATTATTACTACTTTAAGACTCAAGTCTGAACTAGTTTCCTTTGAAGAGCTTCATGGTCAATTGCCTGCTCATGAAATTTTAATAAAAAACATCCAAGAGCATCATTTAGCATATACGGATACAACTTTCTATTAGTAGTCTCATCATCAAATTTTTCCTCCTTTACCACTACAAATTCTTCTTATCCATCCTTTTTAAATCTTAGTAATAATAGTTAGAATAAAAGGCAATGTCAAATCTATAGTTATCCTAACCATACTAATTAATGTTAGATGTTAAACTTGATAAGGATGATAATGGCAAGTACTATTCAAATCATGGTAGCTTTAACAACAGGACTAAAAGTTTCTTTATCATCTACCCCTTGTTGTTGTATAAATCCTTTAGTAACCTTACTTTACACATCAATTGTGTCATCTTGTTTCCTTTTGATCTTATAAACCTACTTATTTAAAACAATATTAGCATTCAAAGGTTTGAGAACCAAATCCTAACTGTGATTACATAATAATGATGTAAAAGTAGTGGCAAAAAGTTATATAGGACAGTTGGAGTGCTAAAGGTCTAAGAAGAAAATTTTTTTTGCAATTTCATGATTTCTATTAGTCCAAAGCAGTTAGATTTTTGACACTGTCAAAAAGACCATAATTCAATTAAAAATGACTGAACAGTCGAAACTCACTACATTTGATCGTAAAGTCCATCACTTTTCAACCAAATTACATTATTTAGGCCTTGAAACACATTTTTTCTATTTTTAATAATTTTGATTTTCATTATAACTTTTAGTAGGAATTTTGTTTTAAACACTTTTTATTTTAGATTTCGTATTTTAATTAGTACTTTAATTTGGTGTGGTTTTTACAATTTTGCTTTTTTAATAAAATTGTCATATTTTGTAATTTCAGCATTGTAAGGCCTATTTAAACCTCAGTTTGACATTTTGAATAGAGACAATAAAAATATTCTTTTTAAAAACCTAATTGTTTATTCTTTGAATTGTTTATGCTATGCCAAATAATGCATTAATCTCCTTTGTCATGGCCTTTTACCGTTCAATACATTTACTAACTTGAAGAATAGTGTTCGGTTCTTGTTCATGAAAATTAGGTTTTGGTTTAGCTTTCATAAAAAGGTGTGCTTGTTGTTTAACCATGGTACCTAGTCTTAACATCATATAACAAGTTTTAGCAAAAGTCGAATTGTTAGGATTGGAATCAGTAGAATATTTTGTTAGGTCAATTATAATGTTTAAACCTTATCATGCGTTTGTTAAGTCAAGGAAATTAGGTTAAGGTGATCGGATTATAATTGGTAAGAGTGATTCATGTTGTGGTTGATGTAGGAGAGTTGGCTGGTTAGGATTGATAAGGTATAGGTGGAATACTATGATGAGATGAATTTGGAAAAGGAGATTGAGTTTGAGTAGGAGACATACATTGATGCTAAAAAGGAGTACACAAAACTTGGATTATTAGCTATGGAAAGCCTTGTGTCCTTTTTCGAGTTGGAATTGTACAAGGATTATATAATTTAAATGGGAAAATATTTCCATCAAAGATTAATTGCCTAACCACGTAAACTTGTAATTACCGATATCCGAACAAAAATTTCAACAATGCTTAAAAGACCTTCCTAAATAAACAAATTGGTTACTTTTGAAAAAAATTTAAGTGCATCATATAGTCTTAGATATGGATACACGACACAACAAAAAAAATCTATAATATAAGACTTCATAGGGAACACAAAATTTAATATTTGAACTTGTTCTTTAATTCCTGGAGTTCTACATGTAATTAAAGTTGTTGATTTTGTGATATAGAACCAAAAGTATGTTCTAGTGCTCTCCATATGACCAAGGATGTTTTACATTCAATAATATAGGAGTAAACCTCTTCAGATAAAGGGAGCAAAATCCATGATAAAAGTAATTGATCTTGTTTGAACCATTTAGTATATGTTGGATTAATAATAGTTTCATTTAAATTTATAGTTCAGAGTATTGTTGTGGAAAGAGTAGGTGATCCATTAATCAAATAATTCATGTTTTGATAAATGAGAAGTGGAAGAAATTAGGTCTTGCATGCAAGATAATTATGTGGTGAAAGTTTAATAACAAAAGTATAATTTGTTGTGAGTAGCTGATGTTGGTGTGGTTATGAGGGTGGAAACATATACAATTTGTTTAGTCATTTTTTGTTGTTTACTCTCCAATATCATGTAATGATTTTGATTGAAAGAGTTGTTTCTCTATTATATTAAAGGGGTGTTTGGTATAGATGATGGATATAGGTTATAGCTGGTTGGCACCCATCAACTCATTAAAAAGTGTTTGGTAAAAATTAAAAATAATAACTAATAGTTGATTGATGTGCTAATTAGCTGCTATTAGAATTCTCTCCTATTTGGAGCTATTTTTCAACCTCAGCTGTTAATAGTTCATTTAAGATAAAAATACCCTTCTAAAAGTTTTTTTTTTTATTTGTTAATTCTTAATACATATCATGTTCAAGAAGCATGCATCTCCTATATCAAAAAAGCTAACAAATCTTCTCACCTCTGTAATAGATATTCTTCTTTATTATTTATTTATTATTTATTTATATAAAAACTCCATAATAATGAATTGGCATACAAAATATAAAACAATCATATATAATTAGTAGTCATTTTACAAATTAACAACAATAGTTAGACATAATTTGTCAAACACTTAATATCTATCAACTATTAGCTATACCCAATAGTTATCCCACACATACCCTATACTCATTGTACATCACTATACTATAGCAATACAAGAGCTATAGATAACTATACAACAATTACATTCTAAGAAGTACAAGGCTTATCTATGCAACGAAATGATAAAAGATTAACATAAGAAACTAATGAGAGACGTAAAATTGAAAGCTATTTTGGTAAGATGAAGATAACACTATCTAACATTCTCAATGTTTCTTCTCTTAGCACCATGTTATATACACAATCTAATATAGGAAATGGCTTCATTAGAATGGTTTATGGCTTAACTATTTGATAGGATTCTTTATATCATTAAGAAACTTAAGAACATAGTCATTTATGTAGTGCATCTATATAGCATTGGAAAAAAACAAGTTTTATATTCCATAACCACAATGAGGCAATGGGCATGAACTCTTTAATTCTTCCTAGATCATATTCAAATCAATAAAATATGCATCAACAAATATCATACCTTAAGTCATATTGAAAAGCTTATGTTGCAAATGATAGATTTGAGAATTATCAGGTTCATATAAAAACTTTGATTCCATTTCTACAAAATACAATTAGCACCTTTCATATTGTCGAAGTAATGGAAGAGAAATAGATCTCAACAATAAAGCATTGATCATGTCGTTACACCTAATCCATGAAAGATAAAAAGAGTCTTTAAATGTTGTCTTTGATATGGTTCTAAACCTTGTTTATTCTAAATTTTAAACAATACAAAGGGAAATTCACGAAAGTCAGCTTTGGGATGAATATAATATAACTATGATTATTACAATGATGAAGAAAATGTAGTGAAAAAATGATCTTTAGGAGCATCAATTGCAAGATTTAATTGAATAATATGAATAATATCTAGTGCCATAAGTGATGAATAATAAGAAGAAAGCTTGAATCTAATTGATGAAGAAAAAAGCTTTAATTAGATACTAAAGAAAAATAATTGCCTTTGGATATTGTGATAAAAAATAAATCACATTTTGGTTGCTGTGTATATACATGTATAGAAACTAACTAGCTAACAACTTTATTCAACTATCTAACTAACTACTTAATTATAAATACAAAGTAATACTTTCTTCATTTCACAATACTTGTGTTTTTAGAAACAAAATTTATGTTTCAATATAATTGTCATTTTATATTATTAATGTAATATTAATTGCTCGTTTTTCAAATTTACTTTCATCATCATCTCCTATCTCTCTTCTCATTAAATGCTTTTCTATTAGTGTTAGTATAAAGTTTCAATTGAAGACAATTAAGAGTGTAGAAGTCAATATCAATTGAAATTATTTCTAAGTAACTGCTTTCTTAATCTAAGTATACAACTCTAAAAAGATAAATATTGTGAAACACAGAAAGTAGTAATTAGTTATCTAACTAACTAAGCTAACTTGTTGATAATCTATATTGCGCGCACTATAATTTAACATATTATTTAAAATATATTTATATGATTCAATAGATAATATATTTTTTCTAAATATATAATATATAATATTACTTTTAGTCTTATTTTTTAACTTTCTATTTTGTAATTTCTCTTAATATATTTTTATTTTTATTTATAATTTTTTTAGTTAAATATTTTTTCATGGTAAACTAATAGAATTTTCAATTACTTATTTGTTAAACCATTAATTATCATAATCAACTAAATTTTTATTTATATATTCTCTTATAGAATCCTGCCATTTCTAACTAAATCAATTGTAATGTTCATAAATATCAACTATATTGAAAGATAAACTATCAATCACAAATTGAAGTTGAAAAATTTATCTATTCTCTTATTAAAAAAAATATTTCTAACACTTTAAACATCGAAATTTAGCAGTAATAATTACTTCCCCTACACTTCGAAATACTGAATCATTAACCATGAAAGAAATTTCTATCAACAATCTGTGGCCAACAAATATAACTTTTTTAAAAATAAATTACAGGACAAAAATGTTAAATCTAACAATTATATGAATTGAAAAAAGATTGAGCGTGCACAACACTTACAAATAGAATAATCATTTTAAACCAGTTTCCTGCTTAGACTTTCATTAGATTATCCTTATTTTCTATTAAGAGATTTTTTTGAGTTTTTTAATTGATGTGACATTTTTTATTATATATTATGAAAGTTTATATTACTAATATAAATATTTGATGAATAGTAAGTGATTATCTAAAATTGACTCTGAAATTGAAATTAATCCTAACTATCCTTTTTTTTTTTGGTTTTCCTCTTTCACACTTTGATAAGTTGAAAATTTGAATTCTACTTACCAAATTGACAACTAGTTTAGGATTAATATTGTGTGCATCTTAAATTTTGATATGTGTGAACTCAGATATAGAGTCCTTCAGTCTCATGTGCGGGTGTAATGGATAATAATGTAACATTCCTGTTACCTCCTGTCGTTGTCATTAAAGACAAAGAAATCTAATTAAAAACTTAAAAATAAAACAAAGTTGCTGATCGTCGAAGATAACGACCACGGGGACTTTTCCA
>CATIWR010167146.1:0-11437 GCA_949677035.1 Omphalea diandra | reverse complement strand
TATATAGAGATATATATATATATATATATATATATATATATATATGATACAATCGAATCTACCAAAACGGGGTTCACAGTTGGTGAACCCTCAATCCATAATCCAAGACATTGCCCCCGCCCTTATTCGTCATTGTTAATTTTTCCATATCTTCCGAAGCCCATATCTGGTCGGAGTGGAACTTTTCGGGAAACGGAGCAAAATATCCCCTACTATCCAACCCAATGGAATTTTTTTTCCCCAAAAAGCAAAATTAAAAATAGTATTATCATCCATCACCAATAAATCATATGAAATCTAATACTCAGTCTCTCAATGGCTGCTGACAAGTGATGTGTCAGACACCATGCACTTGTATTTATCTTATCCTCTCATATCTTTTTCGTTTGTCCAAATCAGAGACCACCCCTACTGTACTTTATATACTTGCACATCACACAGTATCTTTTTCAAGCACTCTTGTCCTCTTCACTGCATATTTCAGCTTCACTTCACACAGTGCTTATAAGAAGTATTTTCAGTGCCTAGTCCCTACTTCTTTGCTTGTGATAATGGCTCTTCTGGCTGCTTCTTTGGTTTCCTCTGCTTTTGTTGTTCCCAAAGAGGTTTGCTACTTCTTCCTTTTATGTCAGTTTTGGTTTGAGAAGGTTTTTAGTTTTTACTTGGTGCATTAATTAAAGAAATATATTTATATTGTTGATTTTGGTGGGTTGTTTGATGCATGCAGGGAAAATCTAGTGCATCTTTTAAGGACTCAAGTTTATTTGGTGTTTCAGTCTCAGATAATCTCAAAGCTGAATTTAGCTTTTCTTCTTTGAGGGTGAAGGTAATGATCATTTTTATTCTTGCATTTCTTGGAAAATCTCTCTTTTTTGTTTAATTTTCTTCTTATTATTTTATAAATTAAGCTCCAATTGAACTCACAATCTCGTAGTTTTATAGACTACTCTAGTATCACTGATCCACAACTCATTAGTTGGAAAATCATCATTTGTTGCTAAGTGTATTGTATGTCTATGATGATTTACATGTTACATTTACTAATAAATTTTTCAATTTGAAAAATGATTAATGTTCCACATTATAAAATTGTGTTCAATTTTTTGTGTGAAGGACTAGGGATTGATTAATTATTTGTTTTGCTGACAGAGAGAATCCAACCAGAGAGTTGGAACTGTAAAAGCCCAGACAACGGCTACGGCAAGTCCAGCAGTCAATAGGGCAACACCAGATAGCAAGAAAACCCTAAGAAAGGGCAGTGTTATAATCACTGGTGCATCCTCTGGATTGGGTTTAGCCACAGCTAAGGCTTTAGCTGAAACTGGAAAATGGCACATAATTATGGCCTGCAGAGACTTCCTTAAGGCAGAAAGAGCTGCCAAGTCTGCTGGCATTGCAAAGGAAAACTACACCATTATGCACTTGGACCTTGCTTCCCTTGACAGTGTTTGCCAATTTGTCGATGCCTTCAGGCGATCAGGAAGGCCTCTTGATGTTCTGGTCTGCAATGCTGCTGTTTACTTGCCAACTGCTAAGGAGCCTACTTACACTGCCGAAGGATTTGAACTTAGCGTTGGAACTAACCATCTTGGTCACTTCCTCCTTTCAAGGTTGTTGCTTGAAGATCTGAACAAATCCGATTACCCATCAAAGCGACTCATAATTGTTGGATCAATCACAGGTATACCATTTTATTTTTTTTGTTCCATTATGAATGTTGTGTAGTGTGTGTTTCTATAAACCATTGGACTAGTACTTGTAGCCTAGTGGTCGAGTGTCTAACTTGATTATGGGAGATAAGGAGTTTAAATCCTAAAGACCTCTTTTCCCTTCTAAGAATTTCAAATGCACAAAAGCAGTGTATATCTTCATTACAGAATTAGTGAAATGCATTATACTTTCACATGACTAAATAGCACTAGCGTTTTTATGAAATCTTTAGGGAACACAAATACTTTGGCTGGGAATGTACCTCCTAAGGCCAATCTTGGAGACATGAGGGGATTTACAGGAGGCTTGAATGGGCTAAACAGTTCAGCCATGATCGATGGTGGGCAGTTTGATGGCGCCAAAGCCTACAAGGACAGCAAAGTCTGCAATATGCTCACTATGCAAGAATTCCACAGGCGTTTCCACGAAGAAACTGGCATTACATTCGCTTCCCTTTATCCGGGTTGCATTGCCACAACTGGCTTATTTAGGGAGCATATTCCTTTGTTCAGGCTTCTGTTCCCTCCATTCCAAAAGTACATCACCAAGGGCTTTGTCTCTGAAGATGAGGCAGGAAAAAGGCTTGCTCAGGTAAAAATAGGCAGCAAAAAACTACAGAATAACAGCAAACAATTCCATTACCACATCAAATGCATTAACATAACCAGTTCCTTCTTGCTTTAGGTCGTCAGTGATCCAAGCTTGACAAAATCAGGTGTATACTGGAGCTGGAACAAGGACTCAGCTTCATTTGAGAACCAGTTGTCTCAAGAAGCTAGTGATGCAGACAAGGCTGGCAAAGTATGGGAGATCAGCGAGAAACTCGTTGGTTTGGCTTAACCAAGAAGCTTCATGTTCTTGTTAACTGATCATTGCTGTGGGAGAGTGTGATGTTGGTTCAGGGTTGAGTGCTTCTATTAGTAGTGTTAAGCTTTGATTCATGTGCTTTTGTAAACAATTTTCTGTTGCAGTATTAGATGACTTGTTCGTACCATTTGACAATAAAATCATTCACTCTTGTTGCGAAGTTCAAATAATGAAATCTTGGAAAAAAATGAGAACGTTTTTGTAGCAATTCATATACATGCATACATAATGGCAAATTGAAAATCAAAATGAGAACATTTTATAGATTTCAGGATCATATGTATTTCTGTGTTTATAATTCTTCGGGCAGATGGCAAGCCACAAAAGCAGCGTTGCCCATCATACTCTAAATTAAGCAAACATGTTACAGTTTATATATTTTTCCAGGATTTTAATCATCAGCAATTTTTCTCGTCCTAGCTTCAGTTCTGTTTAACATCAGTGATCAATCACTAGATCAGAAGGTTCAGAATCTCCGATGTATCGGCCAACAGGAGGCCAATAAACTTCTGCTCGAGAGAAGGATATTCTCTCACTTCTAATTTCTTTTCCAGACTGGAATTGAGAATTGAAAAGGCTTGAATAACCGAGGGCTGACCATAATTCTTGGGGATTCCCAATAAATAATTAAGACAATTAACTATATATAATTATTTGCTACATAAAATAATAGATATAGAATTGTAACTGTTATTTAACTTCTTACATAATAGTTACTCTGTCCTTCCATAATAACTATTTTTTTTTAGTTTTGCACAAAATTAAAAAATTATTAATTAGGCTACATTTTTTTAAAAAATGACTAAATTACCCTTTCATTATAGAAATACTTAAAGGTATTTTAAAGTGATAGATTTTATGGAACAAAAGATTTTTCAAAAATTAGCAGGTTAATATGGAATATTATATATGTATGCGTATAAATTGATTATGATTAAACTTTAAGTACTTAAAATTTATATTCTTAATATTTTAATAATAATTTAATTTTATATTGTACTATATATTAGATGATCCCTGTAATGTTGGGCTCTCTCTCTCTCTCTCTCTATATATATATATATATATGTATGTGTGTGTGTGTGAATTTTGAAAATTAATATAATGAAATTTAAAAAAAAAAAAGAAAAAAAAAAACAATAAGTGCGAGGAAGGCTGCATCCTTCTATAAAAACGAGTCCCATGGCAATTTGCCCATGGTTTCTATTTGGACCTTTATTTAATATTTGTTTTTTCAATGTAACCCTAATGAATTAAATTAATAGTTTTTTTTTTTTTTTGGGTAGGAGATTTTGAATTCATTTTGTCTAGTTAGTTTAGTGTTTGGTTTCGCTTTAATAGAGTATCAATTTAAACTAATTGATTCATATTGGAATAAACAGAACTAAAAAATGCATTGAAACAATTTTTTTTTAATTGAATTCAATTTTATTCTTTCTCATTTAATAGTTTTCTTTCAATTTAATTCTAATTCTTTAATTTTTTTTAAGAATTGAAATTAGATCCAATTCTAAGATTTTAGAAAAATTCCAAGAGTTGCGATCTCATGCTTAACCCTACTCTCCATTAGTGGGGAACTATAAATTAATTTTAGAGAGTTCACTTTCTTGAAATTGCTGATGAGTAGCAATGGTGATGGCGACGACAAAATAAGAGGTGGAGGAGAAGGAATAAGTGGGGAAGGAGGGATAAAGAAGAAATTTGTATATATTTTTTTTAGAGAGAGCATTTTATAAGGTTCGAAATTCGATTTTAAGAAATTTTGATGATCAGAGTTATTTTAAACATCTCTCTCTCTCTCTCTCTCTCTCTCTCTCTCTCTCTCTCTATATATATATATATATATATATATATATATATATATATATATATATGAATTTTAATGATAATTAAATATATTTTAATGTGCTTAAGGAGATTATTTGATGTATATACAAGTATTTTAAGCAAAAATGATTTTATGTTAAAGAGATTATTATTTTAATTAAGGTTATCTTATTTATTATGAATCAAATTTAAAAGTTATGTTTAATGAATGTTTTATATTTAAGAAATTAAAAAATGAGTACATGATGATATATAATATTTTTAAAATGGATGTATATAAAAAAAAATATATTTAATGATTAAAAGATGTAAAGATATGAAATTAATTATTTAAGTAAGTATATTATTGAGATTTAAGAAAATTATAAAAATTACTTTAAGTTCATTTGAATATATGATTTAAATGATTTTAATGTTAATTACATTATTATATTAGGTGAATATTTAAGGAATTGAGTATATGATTTAAATGTTAATTATATTATGTGAATAAATTATGTTAAATAAATGTTTAAGAAATTTAATTAATTTATAGTAAGGATATTAAGTTGTTTAAATTATTAATTAAGTTGATTTAATTAAGAATGTTATGTGAATTAATTTAATTGAAGTATTTATGAGAAATAAAGTTATTTGTGTGAAAATTTTTTTATTAATTTTGAGAAATCAAATTGTTTATGAGATATATTTTATGTCATGAGAAGTAATTAAATATGGATGATTTATTATTTAGTTTAAGTAAAATTTAATGTTAATTATTTAAGTGAGATATTATTTTATATTTGAGAGAATTAATTTGATTTAAATTAATTTATGTACTTTATGGAAGTTAATTTAATTATAAATAGAGAAATTTAATTTTATATGGTACATATTTTAATTATGAGAATTTTAATTATTATATTATTATTATTGTTATTCTTAAAAAGAAATAAAATAAAATGAAAAAAAATAAAATGACATAAAAGAAAATAAAAGTAAAAAAAGGAATAAATTTTTTTTTTTTTTAAAAAAAAAGGAAAGTTGGACCAACCACCTCATGCTACAAAAGGAAAGACTCGCGTAAAAGAGAGAAAAGAAAGGAGGTGAGGCTGAAAGTTTTTTTTATTATTATTAATGGAAACGGTGCCGTTTTAATTAACGAAAAACGGTGCCGTTTTAATTAAAGAAAAACGGTGCCGTTTTAATGAAATGACAACGGTGCCGTTTTAATTAAAGGAAAACGGCGCCGTTTTCCTTTATATAATTAAAAAAAAAAAAAAAGGGAAAAGTCCTCAGCCCCTCTCTCTTTGGTTTTCATTCATTGCTGCCAGCCCCAGCAGCTCTAGCCAGCAGGTGCTGCTTGCCGAGCAGCTGTCTGCTCCTCCGCTCTTGGTAGATTCAAGAGGGGCTTCAGCCCATGCCAGCCTCCCTGGTTCCGCCACTGCTTTCCATTAATAGATCAAACGGAATCTTGTATGAATCTGTTAGTAATACATTTTAGATAAAGTAATTAAAATGATGTTTGTATGACATGGGAGTCCACATCCTTCTAATGTAATCTTTTCTTTCCTGGATTTTTGTTCATATATAATTGTACATCCCAATAATTACATTTGTGCAAATAAGTACTTTATAATGCTGAAGTCGTATCCTAGTGAATATATACAGAGCATCAAGGTTCTTTAAGTGAACATTACATATCTACCTACACTATTACATTGCAGTTTAAAGTTCATAAGCAGGAAACCTGGCCTCAAATGGTTCGATCATGTCAAGAAAGAGATGAGCCATTCCTCCAATACCCTCAAACAGGGAATAGGGACGATCAACTCCATGCATCTCCCCCTCCGATACACGTTTTAGTGCTCTATCTTGTAGAAAGCATGCAAATACTTTAGCTCTGTACAAGTACTCCACATTACTCGTTAATCGGTATAATGACAGAAAAACACACGTATTCCCACTAATGCCATGACAAATGCCAACTCGCTTAAGAAGAACCTGGTTCCAAACCACCTCCCCTGCATCCATAGCAGCTTGCAAAAACTCCTTATCTCCAAAAACCTAAGTAATTCAAACGAGGAGCACAAAAGATTACCACTAGGACCTGAGAGTATTATTTCTTTTAACAAATAAGACCAGGGATTATTAATAAGACTGGACTTTTATTTGCACAAAGAAAAAAAAAAGTATCCAGCCAATCCGAATGTGGAACTGTCTGTTGGTTCCTTACTCTCATGTTTTGGAATTTTGAGCATGAAAAGACTGTTTTCAGAATAATAAATAGCATATCAAATATAAAGAATTCCTTTTCCTAGTGGAAGTCCTCTCACCAGAATATTTAATGAACAATTAAAATCATTGGCACTATATCAACATTATCACATCAATTTCAATAATTGCTGCAGCACAAAAATTAATCTAGAGATCTACATATTTGTGACAGTCCTAGTCTAGCTTTCCACATATTTATGACAGTCTAATGCTTTTGCTTGGCTGGCATGCATAAATAAATTAAATGAGTGCTTCTGTTCTTACTATTCTGTTTTCAATTATTATGCAACGAGTTTGAAGTGTGAATGGAAAAACTAAGAGGATTACCTCAGCTGCTTTCACAAGGGTAAGAGCAACCCCAGGAGCACCATGACACCAGTGCACAAGACGATCTGATTCATTTCTTCACTTGAAGGATAATTACCACTGGGAAAACGGTTCTGAATCATGTAGCGTAGTGTACCTTTGACATCCTCTATTTCATCCGGTCTCAGCTCCATGTCCATCAAAACATACAAGATCCCAGCCAATCCATGGGCAGCACCCCAGTACTTTTTTCCGTGCCACTCATACATCAGTGGACATTTCCCCATGTTTGCCAATTTTCTCCCTGCCTTAATTATTTCATCCACAATAGCCCTCTACAGAGTTTCAAACTAAAATTAGCAGATGTCTCATCGTATTCTATAAGATCAATTAAACTCAGAAGAAGATTTCAAGCATAAAATGTCTTACTCTGCAGCCAGTAAATACCGTTTCTTTACCAATTATGCTTGTTGAGAAATGAACAAACCCAAAAACCCTGCTCTCCCATACAATAACTCATATGGCAAGTTACTAGGAAGCTTGATCTGCTGTCAAGAATAATAAGAACCTTGGAATTGACTTCAACAAATATGAACCAATATGCACAAGGAAAAACAAATTGGGTGTGGGGTTGGTTGTGGGGTTGTGGAGAATGTCATCAATACCTCTTGAAACCGTGTTAAGTAGTGATCCAATAGCCTTTCATCACTAGCAAGCTTAGCAACCACAGCACCAAGAGCATAAACACCAGCACGGCCACAAAGGGTCAATGATATCTTGTAGAATATTTATCTCTTATAATTAAGGGATAATATCAACTATAAATGTATTATTTTCTGCTGTAATTGGGGCATAATAGCAGCAATTAAATGATATTATTGCTAGGAAAGAATTAGTGCTATAATTTTGAGATTTAAATGATTGTATTTGACTTATATATAAGAGGGAGAGCTCATAGTTTTGAGCATCCAATTATTCACCCAAAATCTATGTTTGTGTCTTTCTTTGTTATGGTATCAGAGCCACTCTCTTGTTTGGTAAGATTGTGAGTTTTTTTGGTTAGTTCTTATAAAGGAGTGGTAGCTTCTTGGTTTGAAATTTTGAGCTTTTTTTTTTTTGGCAATTTCTTTGAGAATTTTAGTCATAGAAAAAATAGAAATAGCTTGTGTCAAGTTCTCTAGTAAGAATTATCCCGCCTGAGAATTTCAGTTTCAGATTTATGTTCAAGGGAAGAAACTATGTGGACACATTCATGGAACCAACTCTAGGCCTGTTGATCCCACCAAAGTTGTTGATTGGGATACCAAAGATGCTCGGATCAAGAGTTGGTTATTGCAGACTATGAAACCAGCTATTGTCTTCAATTTGCGACCATATAAGACAGCCAAACCTATGTGAGATTATCTCAAGAAAGTTTATGATCAGAAAAGCTCGGTCAAACGTTTTCAATTGGAATATGACATTTCAATTTACGCTAAAGAAAATTTGTCAATTCAGGAGTATTATACTGGGTTTATCACATTATGGATAGAATACACAAATATCGAGTATGCTTCTATTCCTACTCGCTTTTTAGAAGATGTTCAAACTCTTCATCAAGCTAGTCAAAGGGATCAGTTCTTGATGAAACTTCGATCAGAGTTTAAACCTGTGCGTTCAAATTTACTGCACCGGATTCCACCTTCCTCTTTGAATGATTGTTTGCATGAACTTTTTAGGGAGGAGCAACGTCTTTTGACTCAAGCCACTTTGGAACAAAAAGGAAGTTTCGTTAATATTCTTAATGTTGCTTATGTTGCTTAAGGTAAACAACGTATTCGAGATCCACACAATACTCAATGTTACAATTGTAAGGCATTTAGTCATATTGTCAATCAATATCCTCAAAAATTTTACAACTATTGCAAAGTTAAAGGACACATTCTCTCAAAATGTCAAAAGCGTCCCTAGAGTCGCAATCCTTGTGCCTTTCACACTTCTACTACCAATATGATGAATGATCCTTCTACTGTGGTTACTGCCTCTTCCTCTCAGCCAACAGTCCCCTCTCTCACTGAAGAGCATATTCAACAGATGATTGTATCGGCTCTTTTTGCTATTGGTCTTACTGGTAAAACTCCCTCACTTTCTAAATTATGGTTTTTTGACTTGGCAATTTCAAACCACATGACTCCTTCATCTGATATCCTTATTAATGTTAAAAAATATGATGGTGACTTGCAAATTGAGACTGCCAGTAGGGATCATCTTCTCATCACTTCTGTTGGTGATATTTCCTCATCTCTATCGCTGAAAAATGTTTTTGTTTCTTCTCACTTATCTGCTCATCTTCTTTCTGTTGGACAAATAGTAGAAAATAATTGCCAAGTTATTTTTTCTCCTTCTGGTTGTGTTGTGCAGGAGCTAGTGTCAGGGAAGACAATAGCGAAGGGACCTAAATGGGGCAGACTCTTTCCTCTTTATCTTAATGCACCAACTAAACCAATAAGTGTGATTTCCTTATTTTGTAATTTTGTTAAGCATGATTACAAATTATGGCATGTAAAGTTAGGTCATCCAAATGATCAAATTCTTCTATCAATTCAAAATCTGGGGTGTTGAACAATAAACTTCCTTTTTTCAGCTAAAGATGTCACTGTTGATTATTATAGTTGCAAAATGGCAAAAAGCAAAATTCTTCCTTTCCCATCTCATCCTAATCATTCATTTCATTGTTTTGATTTGGTGCACAGTGATGTTTGGGGGATTTCACTTGTCATATCTCATGCTCATTATAAGTATTTTGTCACTTTCATTGATGATCACAACCGCTTTGTTTGGATATTTTTTTGCGACGCAAATCTGAAGTTTTTTATGTTTTTCAAAAATTCGTAGCTTTGATTGAAAATTAATTTTCCTGAGGTATCAAAATCTTTCGATCTGATTCTGGGGGGGAATATATGTCTCAAAAATTCCAAGATTTTTTTTAATAGAAGGGAATTATTTCTCAACGAAGTTGTCCATATACACCTCAACAAAATGGAGTGGTAGAGAGAAAAAATTGTCACCTTCTTGATGTGGTGCGTTCCTTACTTATTGAATCTTCTGTTCCATCACATTTTTGGGTTGAGGCTTTATCTACTGTTGTACATCTGATAAATAGACTTTCATCCCCCACTCTTAACCATCAAACACCATATTTTCGTCTTTATAATCAACAACCTACATATACTTATTTACATCCTTTTGGATGTGTCTATTTTGTTCTTCTTCCACCTCATGAAAGAATTAAGCTCTCTGCTCAATCTGTGAGATGTGTTTTTCTTGGTTATGTACCACATCAAAAAGGTTATCTATGTTATGATCCCACCATTCAACGGCTTTGTATTTCTCGTAATGTCATTTTTCTTAACCAACAATATTTCTTTCCCTTCCATAATGCCACCTCACACTTTCCTTCTCATTCTATTCTTCCTGCCTTTGAGGATGAGGTCAATTCTTCTAATATTATTTCTCATGATTCTATCACACGATTTAGGCCTGGTATTGTGTATGCAAGGCGAAGCAGGAATGAGGATCATCCTGATGGCCCTCCCTATGAGTCCTCTTTGGCACCAGTAACTGACATCATCATTCCAACAGTTTGACGGTCCACTCGAATCTCTCGACTTCCTGACAGGTATGACTATTCTTTAGAGAGATTTGGTAATCATACATCTTTAGTTGCAACACTATCCTCTGCTACTATACCTACCTCTTACGCACAAGCTATAAAACATGATTGTTGGAAATAAGCTATGCAGGAGGAACTTGATGCCTTACAACAAAACAATACTTGGGATCTAGTACCTTGTTCATCCTCTATCATTCCCATTGGGTGTAAATGGGTGTTTTCTATCAAACTGAAATCTAATGGATCTTTGGATCGATACAAGGCTTGACTAGTCGCTCTTAGAAATCGTCAAGAATATGGGATAGATTATGAGGAAACTTTTGCTCCAGTTGCAAAAATGAGTATTATTCATACATTTTTTGCTATTACAACTTCTAAGGACTGGCCCATCCACCAAATGGATGTCAAAAATGCATTTCTTCATGGGGATCTCCAAGAAGATATTTACATGAGGCCTCATCTGGGATTGAAGACTTCTAATGTTACAGATGTTTGTCACTTAAAACATTCATTATATGGGCTCAAACAAGCCCCTCGTGCTTGGTTTGAGAAATTTCGAGAAACACTTATTCAGCTTTCCTTTGTGCAAAGCCAATATGACCCCTCATTATTCTTGCGAAAGACTTCCCTAGGTATTGTTATCTTACTTGTCTATGTGGATGATATTATTATCACTGTCACTGACATTGGTGAGATTCAGCAACTTAAAGCCTCTCTACATGCTTCATTTCACATGAAAGATCTTGGATCTCTTATTTATTTTTTGGGGCTTGAAATTCACAGAAGTAGCAAAGGAATCTTTGTAAACCGACATAAGTA
>CATIWR010167142.1:0-22639 GCA_949677035.1 Omphalea diandra | reverse complement strand
AAATCAAATTAAAATTATTTAAAATTATAATAATTAGATTTTATACTTTAGACAATTAAAAATTTACAACTTAATATAATTATTACATTTTTATATTAATATATTGAGCATATAATCTAATTATTATAATTTTAATAATTTGTATTTGATTTAAAATTCTATTTTAGCTATTAAAATGATAATAATTAGATTTTATTATTATTTTATCTCTCTTTGTAACTTTGTGGTTTTGACAATCTTTACTTTGAAACTGCTGAGGAACCTTCTCTCAAGGTACAACAAATTCATAATTCTTGTCTTTCTCTTTTGAGAATTTAATATTTTACTAAAATAGATATTTGAACGTTACAAGAATAAAATCTAATTATCATATTTTAATAGCTAAATATAAATTTAAATCAAATAAAAATTCTTAGAATTATAATAATTAGATTCTGTGTTAAATATAATAATTATATTCAATTGTAAATTTTTAATTATGTCTAAAATATAAAATCTAATTATTATAATTTTAAATAATTTTAATTTGATTTAAAATTATTTTCTTGCATGCATGCAAAAGTTAGAATTTTGGTCCGCCACTTTAAGTAGCGGACCAAGATAATGGACGTTTATTTATTTTTCTATTTTGACGTTTGCTATGCACTATTTGACCATTTCTAAATGTAAAATATTTTTTTAATTGTTTTACTTGATAATTATTTTGAAGACTACTGCAATTCTCTAATTTTAATTTTTTTTTTTACACCTTTTTGCAAATTATCCCGGAAAGCTTCTACTGCTGAACCGCTGATATCTGGTAACGCTTCGGCGGTTTTGGGGGAGGAAGATAATGCAGAAGCTGCTGTCAGTACTAATCCACTGATTTTTAGGATGGTTAATTCCACACTTGAAGGCCTGAAGAGTTTTGAAGTGAACACTACTAATCTTACCCTGAAGATCAGTTTTCCCCAATTCCAACTCCATCTGTTATTAGCCAAACCTCTAACGCGCATAACCTTTTCTTCCTTCCACCTTTACATAGCTTCCCTCTGATTCCAGTTTCCGTCTCACTCCCTGCTAGAACCAATCAAACCGACTTTTCTCCACATCTTACCTCCTTTAGCTTATAATGCTCTAACCCAGATTCCGCCATCACCCTAACTTCCCCCCACCCCGAGTTTGGAAACTTCATCACAGAGCACCTTTAACCCTGATGTGACTACTATTGGTGCTAGCAGTGCATGCACCCCTGTTATCTTCACCTTCATGATAGAAATCACTGATAACCTCTTTTCCTCAACACATATCTTGCCCCTTGACCCTAGCTACCAATTTACCGTTACAACCCCGACTTCCTATACCATCCCAAAACCTAAGAAACATAACAAAACCTTCCATCAAAAACCCAAGTGTCACCATAAAGGATTATTAAATAATAGTGCAGTGGTTGGTTGTTGCAGAACTAGAATGGATTCTTTCTCTGAACATGGATCTGATGCTCTAAAACCTAAAAGGAGTAAGAAGGATGGTTTGTTTGAAGTAGTTTGTGTTTACGATGATATGGCGGAGGTTGCTATGCAACCCCGTAAAGACCAATGAGTTGCATACTTTGGAACTATCGTGGGCTTGGGAACCCACATACAGTGTCCGTTCTAAAAGAGCTTTTAAAGATCAAATTCCCCGATTTTGTCTTCTTAATGGAAATTAGGTTAAGGAGACTAGAGATGGAGAAGGTAAGAAAGAGGCTAGGGTATCCGTATTGTCTGACTGTAGAGTGTGATAGAGATAACAGGCGCAGGAGAGGTGGGCTTTGTGTTATTTGGAGGGAGACCATCACCTGTTCACTTTTATCTTTCTCTTTGCACCATATTGATATGGTGGTGGAGAATTCAAACTCCTCTCCTTCCTGCGTTTTACTGGTTTTTATGGTTGGCTAGGCCAGCAGGATAAGATTCTATCTTGGTAGCTTTTGTGTGACCTTAGGGACAAATCTGACTTGCCATGGTTCTGCGGTGGATATTTCAATGAGATCTGATTTAGTAGAGGGAAAGTAGGGACAAATACAAGTCGAATACATTTTTTGTTTGAAAATTAGTTCATACAAGAACAATTTTATATGCACAAACGTAACGTTTATGTATGTAATTAGTCCACTAATTAAATTGGCGGACGAGCAAATATTTTATTATTCTGATCTGTAATTTAGCTGGTGAACGAGAGAATATGTAATTTTGACACTTGTATTTGCGAACGTAAAATTGTTTTCATAATTTTATTCACTATTACTTTTAATAATATTTCATTGATATACTAAACTTTTTTTGAAAAATATTTGTTCAATCTCTTATAATAGCAGACAAAATAATTAAAATTTTTTTTAATGAATTTATATTTTTTATTTTATACTTTACTTTAAAATATTTTAATACTTTATTTTATAATGTTTTATAACATTTTATTACTATATAATATTTTAAAATATATAATAATATTATATAATATTTTATAATAATATATAATAATTTATTGTTTTATTATGTTCTTTTTCTTTATAATATAATAATATAAAAAATATTATTATATAATATTTTAATTAAATTAAATTATATATAATATTTTATTATTTTTAAAATTTTTTGAGATTTTGTAGACATACGTCCGCTAGTTATACTGTCAGACGAACAATGCAAATTCGTCTGCCAGTTATACTAACAGACGAACAATAAAAAATAAAAAAATAAGGCTAACCCTACAATAATGTCCGCCAGTTTAATTGACAGACGACGAACTTTGATTACCCCTTCTGCTAAATACTCTTAAATTTGTCTTACTTTTATAAATATTTTTTAACTTATCATATTCCTCTAATTTTTTTTTTACACTCATTTGAAAATTAGCCCCATGGTAGCAGTTCTGTGCTCATTAATCATACTCTCATTGCCCTTATCCCAGAAGTAAATAGCCGAAAGACTCGTAAAGAATTCAGACCTACTAGCCTTTGTAATGTCACTTCAAAAATTATCACAAAAACCATTGCCAATAGAATTAAGAGAGTCCTTCCTATCTTCATTGATTCGGCCTAATCCACTTTTATCCCTAATCGATTAATTATGGATATGCACTTGTTGCCTTTGAACTCTTTCATTGCATGAAGAAAAAGATTTCAGGGAAAAAAGGTCACTTTGCTTTGAAACTCGACATGAGTAAAGCCTATGATCAGATATAATGGTGTTTCCTTGAGGCTGTGATGTGTAAAATTGGTTTCCCTATCCCCCTAGTTAATTTAATTATGCGTTGTGTTTCAACTGTATCTTTCTCTGTTCTGTTAATGGTAGCATTCATGAATCTTTTGTTCCTTTTAGAGGTCTCCGACAAGGGGATCCATTGTCCCCTGATCTTTTCATTCTGTGTGCTGAGGGGTTCTCATAGATCATTAGGAGAAAATAAATGAATGGTTTAATTCATGGGTTGGAAATCTGTAGGAATGCTCTTGCTGTCTCTCACCTTTTCTTTACAGATGACAGTCTTCTTTTTGGGAGAGGTAAGGTCCAAAAGGCAATCCAATACTTAAGCATCCTTCAAGATTATGCCAGAGCTTCAGGGCAACAGATTAATCTGTACAAATCAGAAATCTCTTTCAGCAGGAATGTTCCCACCCATTTGAGCGAAGCTATCCAACGAACGATGAATGTGAAGCAGGTTCAGTCCTATGGGAAGTATCTTGGTCTCCTTTCGAAAGTTAGTCGATCAAAAAAGCATGTCTTTTCCATCATCTAGGATAGAGTTCTTAGTAAGTTGAAGGGGTGGAAGGAGAAACTCCTTTCCAAACCTGGGAAAGAAATCCTTATTAAAGTAGTGGCCAAATAAATTTACCTTATGAGTTGTTTTCTTATTCTTAAACATGTATGTGATAAGTTAGACTCTATGATAGTAAACTTTTGGTGGAGACAACAGAATCGAAGAGGAAGGTTCATTGGTGTAGTTGGAATTCGTTATGTAAGAGCAAGAAAAGTCGGGGATTGGGTTTTTGAGATTTCAATGCTTTTAATATGGCGATGCTTGCTAAGAAGGTATGGAGACTCTTTACTCATTACTCTTTTCTGATTTGCCAATTACTGAAAGCCCGTTATTATCCTTGTTTGGATATCTTGCATGCTTCACTGGGATACCAACCTAACTATACTTGGCGTAGCATCATGGAGGAGAGATGGGTTATAGAAAAAGGACCCTTTTGGCTCATTGGGAATGGACGAACAACAAAGGTTTAGGAGGATCAATGGCTTCCTGCTCAATCGGGTTTCAAGGTTCTAACTCCAAGAGGCGACAACAATGCAGACATGCTAGTGAGTGATCTTATTTCTAATTAAGGTATCTGGAAGCAAGATCTTGTATCAACCATTTTCATGCTAATTGAGGCTAATATGATCCTCAATATTCCTCTAAGCCTTAGACAACCTTTTGATATCCTGTCTTGGGCGTTGAATTGAAATGGCCTTTACAGTGTGAAGAGCGGTTATCATTTTGCACACCGTCTACTGCGTGCAAAAGACGCTTCCAGCTCGAGTTCAAGTCCAGCTGATCTCCATAATCTTTGGTCAGGTATATGACGTCTGGTTATTCCCCCCTAAGGTGCGACTCTTTTTATGACGAGCCTGTCAAAACTCCTTACCAATGGGCTAGTTGTTTGTGAAGCGTCATTTACCTCTCCCTTCGAATTGTTCTTTCTATCGACTATGATGGAGTCTACTATCCTTTATATTTGGTCATGTCCTTCAGTTTTGCAAGTGTGGCAATCCAATAATTTCTTTCCAGAGACTGCAGATGAACTTTGTTTTGATTTTGCAAGCTTCTTTCTCAAACTTTTAAAGGAAATGCCAAAGGACCGAATCGAATTATTCAATTTGTTGGCATGGTCTGCTTGGCGAAATAGGAACTAATGGCATTTTGAAAATACCAAGAATTCATATGAAATAGTCGCTCCATCGGCTGTTACTTATTGTCAGACTACCAACAAGTTAATAATGATCAGAATACACAAGCGGCTCATCCTCTCCCATCCCCTTCAAGGTGGCAGGCCCCTTTAAGGAATCATGCTAAGCTAAATGTGGATGCATCCTTTTTTGGCGTTACAGGTGTTGGTTTCGGTGCAATCTGTAGAAATATTAAAAGGGAAGTGCTCTCTTCAGCCTCGTTTTGAAGAAAGCAGGAGTGTAGTCCCGGAACAGCTGAAGCTCTGGCTATTGTGTATGGATTAAAGCTGGCTCTAAACTTGCAGCTTACCAACTTGTAAGTGGAAAGTGATTGTCTCACGATTGTTAATGCTCTCAACTAGCCTGTTTCATCTCGTTCTTATCTTGGTCTCATTACTCATGATGTTTCAGATTTGGTCTCTTCTTTCAGTTTTATTTCTTTTAAGTTTATTCCCATACTTTGCAATGTTGCTGCTCATAAGCTTTCTAGGTTTGCCTTCCACTCGAACAAGGGCGAGATTGTGTTGATGGAAGAGGTGCCTCTTCACATTTGAGATATTGTACTTTGTGGTACCTCTTTTATCTAAATTCATTTTTCTCTCAAAAAAGTCAAAAGTGACAAAATCTTAAAATTAGACGCGATTTTAAATATATTATTCAGATCCCTCAATATTTCAGTTGATCCAATCAGATCCAAAGTTAACTTTTGGTTCAAATTAAAACATTACTTTTATTTTTCAATCTAGATATGTCTAGTTTTTGTCGATCAATATAAAAGTATGATTTTTATTTTATTAATAAAAGTAATTCATAATTTATGAAATAATAAAAATTAAATTTAAATTTTCAAGAAATTTGAGAAAAAATAAAATCAATTAAATTTTCTAAGTCTAACAAAATTTTCATGCTTTTCTTTAATTTAAAAATAAAAATTTTAAAACTAAATACTTAAATATTTTATGATTCTTAATAATTAATTTAAATACGTTAATTTTTAGGTCTAGTTTAGGTCTAGCACATATTTAATTTATTCTCAGAGTATTTCAATCTAATTCTTTTACAAGCAACATAAAATTATTTTTTTTATATTTTTAATAAAAATAATTTGCAATTTTGAAATGATAAAACTAATTTAAAAATTTTCAAGAAACTTGCAACAGAAATTAAAATCAGCCAAAATTTTCTGGTTTAAAAAAATTTTCACTCTTTCTCTCAACCAAACAATATACTATCTTTTTCTAAATTACTAAAAATCAAAATATAGTTTTCTTTCATTTTATTAATTTATCAAATACTTAATATATAATCATTCTCAATAATTCATTCAATTTAATTCAATAACGACATATTTATAAAACTTTGGTATAACCAATATACAATACCATCCTATAATCAAATCTCAAAGTATTGGTTATATGAAAGTTTATATAGTAGTGCTATTTAAATTAATATTAAAAATAATTTCATATTAAATATTTAATAAATAAAGAGCATAAAAAAATATTTGATTCTCAATAAGTTGACGAAAAGAATGAAAAATTTATAGACTCAAAAAATTTAGTTGCTTTCAATTTTTTCTGAGTTTTTTTAAAGATTTTAAAAATTAGTTTTTACTATTTCAAAATTATAAATTATTTTTATTGATAGAAAATATAAAATTATAATTTTATATTGTTGTAATAAATTAGATCTAAATAGCTTGAAAATGAATTAAATATGTGATAAACCTAAATAAGACCTAAAAATAATAGTATTTGAATTAGTTATTAAGAATAATTATTTTTTAAAATATTTATTTTTAAATTAAAGAAACGTATATAAAATTTTTCTAGACTAGAAAATTCAGTTGATTTTAATTTTTCAAGTTTCTTGAAAATTCAATTTTAGTTTTTATTATTTCATAAATTATAAATTATTTTTATTAATGAAAATATAAAATCATATATTGCTTTTGGATATGGTTAAATTAATTAAAAAAAGTTGAGGACTCGAATTTCTGATAATAAAAAATAAATCCTAAAAAAATATAAAATTTATGTACTTTATTGATAGAAAATAAAATTAGAATTTTTTTTTTTTTTAAAAAAAGGCTAGTTTGATTCTAAAGTTATTCTTAACATCTTGTTTGAGTATGGAAGCCTCTATAAAATAGAGGTATGAGGAGATGTCTATTAGAGATATACTAAGCTAAGAAATATATCCTTAAGTTGGGATATCATTTGCAAACACCTTTACAAAATTATTGTGAGAATCAAAGCAAAAATTGAGTTTTTGAGATTATATCATGTTCTTGAGTTATCATAAGGGAGAAAAAAAATAAAAAGAAGAAGAATAAGAATAAAAATTTTTATTGCTAATTGATATTGGTGATAAAATAGTCATAACTTAAATCCATTGTTAAAACTATAGCGGATAAAAGTATAACAATGAAAAAAAATTCATCGTTAAATTAGCAATGAATTTCCCTTTTTCTAATGTATTTTTGCACTGTCATTAATTGTACTATTAAATACAATATAATTAGCAATAAAAATTAATCTTATATTTTAAAACATTGTATGTAACTGAAAAAATCAAATCAAAATTAATTGAATTAGTTAGTGACTTGATTTATAATTTAATCAATCCAATCCAGCGAACCAGTTTAATTTTTTTTTTTTTAAACACTATACATAACCACATTTACTTGACTATTTCATAATTGTTTTGGGGACAATTTGATATGGTTAATTGAAGTTAATGAGGTTCAACTAATTAATCGTTATTCCTTTGAAAACGACACCAATGGCTAGCAGAGAATGCTTGAGAAAAGAGGGAATTTAAATATCGTTATATAAATTTATCATATAGATAAGATTTGAATGGATAGGCACCTTGTTGTTGTCCATTGAATGTGCTCATATAAAGGCTCCTCTAATTAAAAAATAGAAATTCATTAATTGGGATTTTAAGCAACCGGGCATCGTTGGCGATTTATTTAATTTTTGTCTCTATCTTCTAATGAAGGAAAATAAAATACAGTTTAATTTTTTGTCTCTAATTAAACTGTGATACTTAATAAATAAAGATTCCATCTCATTATTCGTGGTGTTGCTAAATTAACTTTAACATGATCAATCGGCAAGTTTAGTTTCATTTCTCGTTTAAACTATGATTAATGTCGTTTACACTTGACAAAAGGAACGCTGGAATTATTTTCTTCAGGTCAATTGAAAGTTGAAAGGGCAATGGATTATATAATCGAAGTAATAAAATTAGAAATGAATAGTTATTTAATTTGACTAAGAATAAAAAATTTGATACAAATAAAAAAATAATTAAAATTAAAAATTGATCAAACTTGAATAAATTTATGTCATTTTGTAAAAAAATTTAAAAATTATATTATATTATTTAAATATTAATAATACTTTTTTATTATTTTATCATTTTTTATTATATTAAATCGAGCCAGTTAAATTAATCGAATCGAACTGAAAATTGATAAGTCCATTAATTCAATCTTTCATTTGATTTTAAAAATATTACTCATATCAGAAAAACGAAATTTTTATTATATTAATAAAATGAGAATCGAATTTGAGATTCTTCCCTAGCAGAGCAACGAAACTGCACCTAATTGGCGAAACGTCTGGAATCTTTAATATGAGATGCATGAATTAATCTCGGCAGCAGAATTTACTAAAGCTATTTTTGGCAGTATTAAACAAAATCACGTCATCTTCAGCAATGGACTCACTCACCAATTTTTTATTTAATGTAATTAATGTGATCTGTTTAGCTATAAGATTACCAGTTTGGAGCTTAATTAAAAAGAGAAAATGACACATCCCACCTCTCTTCAACAACGTTCATCCAATGTTCTTAAAATTGAATTCAAGATTGGATTTAATTAATTTTTAATTCAATCGATTTAATTAATTTAAATAATATTATTTTTTAAAAAATTTAAGAAAATATATAATAATATTAAAAAATAAAAATATAATATAATATAATATGATAAGAAAAAGAATTCTAATATTTAATCTTCAAATAAAAGAGTATAATTTTCAAAATTTTAAATTTTGGCACCAAACAACATAATTTTGATTGAATTGACGTAGTCTGATTTATGCATTTTAATTAATTGTTTTAGTTTAATTGATTTAATTGATTTTTTAATTTTATATCCCAATCAATTAATTTATTTAAAAATTGTTAATTTTATGACTCTAATCGATTAATTAAGTTTGATTTTTTAAAATGTTATCTTATCCAAGTTTCAATCGGTATTGGCACCACACAATGAAGCATGTGTCTTTGTATAAATTGTATCATACAGTCATGTAATTTGAGTGAAGAATTTAGTATTGTTTACGTTATTACATTATAATACTGTAATTAATAACATAACGTTGAGTTAGATAAAAATTATTATTCATCATTAGATTAGATAAAATTAAATATTGTTAGATTATATCAAAGTTATTATTTACCATTTAATTAGATCACGTTATTTGACGACATTATAAAATCTATCATTGTAGAATTCATCATGTGATTTGATTTTTCTACGTACTAATCTTTTAAAGAAGAGTTGTGTTACAAAAAATTCTTTTCTACATTGGATATAATAAGATCAATTATGTATTAAATCAGTCAAAAAAATAAAAAGTAAAAATTGTCTATAATTATTCAAATAAAATTATTATTATATCTATAATTATTTATATTTAAATATTATTTTACTTTTTAATTAATAAATATAAGTCATTCATTGATTGAGTGTATAGATTCAATATCATAAAGTATTTTCATGCGTTATGTATAGCACTGTGTTAACATAAAAGTCCAATTTCTTTAAGAAAAATTTTTTTCTTCTTTATTATTTTTAGTAAGAAAAGAATTGCATTAAATTCAAAAAAATTGAGAAGGAAGAAAAAATCTTTTAGGCTATGTTTGGGGAAAAAATGTTGAGATTTAAGTGTGGCTTGAGCGAGCGAGAATTTGCACTATCCTAAATTCTTTTTGAGCAAATAGCTTTCTTGAGTTAGAGGCTTCAGTTGGAAATCTCTTGTCTGGTCTCGGGATCTGCCTTCCCTAAAGGAGGAGGGTGGTCAATCGGTCAAGACAATTGTTCATTTGATCTAACCCCAACTGAATGTCTTTTTGAGCGGCGTTGTTGTCCCCTATCAATGGCGGAATTACTGTGACCATCGTATTAATCACGTTATTAAACATGATATGGTTCTCAGTTGCTATCAGGCCAATACTCTGAAAGTAGTAAGGATAAGTTATCTAGGCATGAGAGCATACCTTTAGTAATTGGCCAAATCATCCTTTTGAGTTAGGTCATTGGCCTAGGGGTGAGCAAAACTGAACCGAAACCGAAAAATCGAACCGAACCGAGTGAATTCAGTCTATTTAGTTCGGTTTAAAAGTAAATTCGGTTCGGTTTGGTTTAAAAAAATAAAAAAATTAGGTTTTCGGTTCGGTTCCGTTCGATTCAGTTTAAAATTGAGAAAACCGAATAGACCAAATAAACCAAATTTGTGGGATTTTTTTTAATTTTTTTTTAATTTGAGTTTAAAAAACTAAAAATAAATTATTTTATATAAGATAAAAAAAGCCCAACAGCCCATTGAGCCCAAAACCGAAAACCGAACCAAACTGATTTTTTTGGTTCAGTTTACTTCAATTTATCTTAAATTTCAATTCGGTTCGGTTTGAATTTAAACTAAATTCGGTATATTCGATTTTCATAAATTCGGTTCGGTTTGAACCGAATCGACCGAATGCTCAGCCCCACATTAGCCTATGAATTTTCATTAGACTTGTTGTTAGTCATGTTCACAACAACTTCTATCTAGGTGATCCTCTCTCCTAAGTAGTTTGACTCGTCCCCAAGTAATTAATACCTAGTCTCAACTGGCATACAATGATCCCACCAAGCATGCCAAAAAATGTGTTTACCCCCAAAAATCTCAAGAGTAAATTTAATATTAGTATCAAATCTCAAGCAATAAATAAGAAAATTAACAATTAATCGGAGTTAATTAGATTTGATATGTAGGCAAGAAGTCATCAATCAAAGAGTGAGTATATAGGTGCAATATCGTCAACTTGAATGGTATTTGGGTGTGAGCACCTTCAACTAAGAAGAAATCAAAGAACACATAAAAAGAAAAAATAGAGGAATTTGGAGAAAAATGGTGTGTTTCTATCTATGGTTCAGAACCTCTTCACTGTATGTTACAATTCTTTATATATTAATTCTATATAAGAATTCTACTATAATACAAAGTTTATCTATAAAGATACAACAATATACAAATTCTATTTACAAATCTCATAGACTGAACTGCACAAAATACTTTATAAAATAGGAAGACCTTATTTTGAAGTCTAGATTCATTCGAACTTTGAAGCTCATATTAATAGATTGAAGTCCACTTTTTCATGCTAACTGTTCTTAAAATGAGTTCAGGCCCAATAGTCCATAAAAATAAAGTCATGTGTAAACAGTAAGAATTTATAGTAATCAATTTTCATGGATATGCAAATCATAAATCATAATTTCAACGCAGATTAATTTTATTTAAGGTGAGAAGAGTGTTTTCCTCATAATAGATGTATATTTTGTAATTTTTTTTTACTATTTTGGTTTCTACTGTAATTTGAATTTGCAAAAATAACTTCAATGTTATTACATCAAAATTTCATCTATGTTTTTTATTTTTATATTATATTATAATTTTAAAACAATTTTTCGATTCCGTTGAAAACTTCTAAGTAAATTAATTTAAAATCTATATCTATTTATCTATACCTGACTAGTCATTGTTCCAAGCATTTTGCAGAATTATTTTAGATTTTATTTAATTCTTAATATCAAATATTAGATATTTCATGAAATGAAATAAATTTTTTTCACAATCTGTATTATTCTAAAGTAATGATATTTCGGTTTGCATTTTCAATAAATCTATATAACATATAATAAAAGGGACAGAACTACATTTTAGTATCTACCTTATAGGAAGATACGTAACTTTTAAGTGGTGAAGAAAATTATAAATCATAAAATGATGTAGCAAAATTTGACCAGAAAAAATACGCAAAAAGCTGATTGAGATGATTTTGAGTAGATTTCTCAAGATGATCTGTGAAATGTTTTAAAGATTTTTGTAGTTTTTAGGTCTTGTTTTTAGTTAGGTTCTTAAGTTAAGCTTTTTTTTGGCTTTTCTTATATTAGCTAAGGTTAATTGTTATTCATTTTGTATTCTCTAATTTTATAATTAAAATATTGTTTAAAAAAAAGCTAATATTGTTCATATAAAAATTTCTTGCTCTGACAATAATAAAAGTAGCTTTAGCAATATCACCATCTTATAATATTAAATTATTAATTAAACTAAGCCTTTTTTTTAGGAAAAAAGTAGGGTGGGAAAAGAAAGGTGGAGAAAAGAAAAGAAATGGAAGGAAATACTCTTTCTCTATTTTGTTTGGAAAGCTATAATATTGAGAGAAAGGAAATGATAGAAAAAAATTTATTTTATTGTTTAAAAAATGATAGAAAATAAAATTGTTTTGTTAATATGAAATTATTATTCTACCTTTTATATTATGACTTTTACTAATGAGAAATTCTATATTATTCTTTTTATAAAAATTATTTATTCTATTTTTTAAATATCTATGAATATTGAAATTTTATATATTATTTAATTTTTTAATAAAATATTTTTTTCAATATTAATTTTTATGAGAGATATATTATGGTATAATAAAAAAATATTAGAATTATATTAATTTTTTATTATTATAATTAATCAATAAAATTATATTAATTAATTTATATTATAAAATATAAAAACTTATATGGTTATATTTGTAATTGTAATTAAAAATACTTTCATAATCCTACATTCTCCATCTTTCCTCTCTAAAAACAAAAGATTCATTTTTTGTGGATCCTAGAGAATACTTCACTGTTCATAATTCATTTCCCATCTTTTTCACAATGTAACCAAACAATTTTCCATCCTTTTTTCTTTCCCCTCCTTTCCTTTCCCCCAACCTCTCCCTCCTGTTGTAATAGTCTAATTCAATCTCATCTCAATTTAGTCGCGGCTGGATCACTAACACATGACCCTTTACCTCACCAAATGGAGAACCAGCTTCAAGCTTTAGATACACCAGAAATGCTGCAAGGTTTTCTTCTTAATTACATGCAATTTTTCTAGCAGTTTCAGCAAATTGGGTGGCAAATGATTTATTGTCTTGGCAAAGGTAATGCATAGAACTCCTAATGTGTAGATTTCAATCTCTTTAATATGTAAATTATGTCTTTTATGAATTTATAATCATATCAATAATTTCGATGTCCCATTTGAGTTGTAATATATTAATTCACTAACAACTAAAAGTTCTGACTCACATGAAGCTAGTCTAACTACACTGACACCATAAAAAAAAAAAAGTAGGAAATGACTGAATGGTCTCAAGTTTAGTGCGACTACATGGAAAATTAAGCATGGTGGTACCCAGTCGAATTGGATTCAATTGGCCCATCCAACAATTCCAGAGATTGGAAGAAGAATACACTCAATTTTATTGGAAAAATAAGATTATATTTATTTCGAGTGAGAATAATGAGAAGGCTGTTAAGAATGAATAATGGTCTAAATTGAATTAAGAAATAGAAAATGTTAAGAAAAAGAAAATGGGAAATCAAAGGCTTTTCATTTGGAATTTCAAATTCCAAACACTATATCCTGTAACTTGTTAGCTACAGAATTTTGGTTCTGTTGGTTATGGGTACCTTCGGAATCACTAATGTTCTGAATTTATTTATTTTTAATAATTTGTATAAAAAACTTGTTAAGCTAAAAATATCAACGAATATTGACTCAAATAATAAAAGAGTGTTCTCTATTAAGGTCGAATCCATTGAAAGATTATGAAAATATAATTTTTCATGAATTCTTTAAACTCAATATAGACAAATATTTTTAGATCAAGTAAGAAAAAGAGTATATTAGACGAAATCAAATCTCTTATTGCATAAAAAAGAGAGAGATTTGATATAGAATTCAATAATAAAATATAAAAGTAATTTTTTTTACATAATTTCAAATATTTTATTAAGTTGTTCATCATTTGTTAGTAATTAATTTTTTTAATTTACTTTTATTAATTTTAAATTATATAGAGTATATTTATTTTTTATTAATATAGTTAAGAATATATATATTTATTTTTTATTAATATAGTTAAGAATATAAAATAAAAAATATATTATCAAGTATAAATCAGTAAAATATTAAATAGATTTTCTTAAAATAATATGAATGGAATTTGGGAAGGTGTTTGAGACATTATGCTCAATCTTGGTAATTACTTCCCGTTTCAGGATTTTATCTCAAGCTTAGTTGTGCACTTTAAAACATGAAGTTCCCTCTTTGTGGCTCAAGTTGTTTCTCCTCATCCACCTCAAAATCATCCATTACTACAAGCAGGCCGCTAGGTAAAAATTTTTTGGTATGTGTCCCTAGCCATTCTTTTTTATCATTGTTTTAAACCATATGTAGTTGCATTCATTTCTATGTTCTTGATCAGCTCTCTTGCAACAAAAACCAGGTGAACAGAACCATGAAAACTTGCGTATATTCTCTTCTAAGGAACTCGAAATCGCCACTCATGGATTCTCTTCTTCAACCAAGATTGGACAAGGTGCCTTTGGTTCTGTTACAGGGTAATTTCCTTGTCTTCCACGTCAAGGGTATAGTTTAAGAAACTCCTAATTTCATCATAGGCCTCCTTGTACATACTAACAAGCTCCAGGATTAACTGGAATGGTTAATTTGGAGAAATTAGAGTGCTTGAAGCAAATCTGCTAATATTACTTATAGGTATCAAGTAAAATTTTTTAACCAAATGCTATGTGTGATTTTGGTTTGACTTTAAAGGGTCAGCTGAGGGAGGGTTCTATTGTAGCTGTGAAGGTTCTTTCTATTGAAATTGGATTGATGCGTGGAGAGAGAGAACTCATATCTGAGTTAGCTGCATTATCTAATATCAAACATGAAAATCTTGTTAAACTTCAAGGATGTTTTGTTTATGGAGCCAGCAGATATTTGGTCTATGATTACATGGAGAATAATAGCCTAGCACAGACCTTACTTTGGTAACTAACATATCCTTTCTATGACTTTTTTTTTTTTTTTTTTGTTTCCTTGATAAAATTCTTGTATAATGAACCAAAGGATAGAACCCAATATTTGAGTAGGCAAGATTTTGTTGTCATGTCTTGTATGCTTTCTTTAATAGGCAAAGAGCAGAACAGGATGAAATTTAGCTGGGAAGCAAGGAGACGTATTTCTGTAGGAATTGCTTGTGAGCTTGGCTATCTTCATGAGGAGGCTGAACCCAAAATTGTGTATAGAGATAGAAAAGCAAGCAATATACTTCTTGACAAAAAATTTACACCAAAAATTGCTGATTTTGGACTTTCTAGATTACTCAGAGACAGGGCTTCTCATGTTTGCACTCGGGTTGCAGGGACATTGTAAGTGGATTGTTCACTAATTCTATTCTCTTCATACTTTGAATCAAGAGAAATGTCATAGCTAATGAGGTTTCTTGGAATCTCAAATGCCAAAAATATGATACCTTGATCCAGAGTACGCCATTACCGGACATTTGACACGAAACTCGGATGTTTACAGTTTGGGAGTACTGCTACTGGAAATTATCAGTGGGAGATCAGTAGTGGATTTTGACTTGGAGCTAGGTGAGCATTACCTAGTTCAAAAGGTATAGCAATGCGAACCACTTGCATGCTTAATGTTACTACATATATATATATATATATATATATATATATATATATATATATTTTACCAATGCTTCTGTGATTTAATAATATTTGGAGTCGTTTATAGAACCGTCAGATCTCAAATTTGAATCTCGATCAGAGCCAAAATTAACCAAAAGTGAAAAATGTCTCCCTTTTTGGTCATATATTAAATATATGTAGCCTTATAGCGTGTGACCTTGCAGGCATGGGAAGCACACAAAGTCAACAGACTTGTAAATGTTGAAGACCCCACTCTCAATATGAACTTCCCTGAAGAAAAAGCTCTTCGGTTCTTGATTGTTGGCTTACTCTGTGTGCAAGAAAACCCAAGCTCGGGCCCAAAATGTCATCAGCAGTTAAAATGTTGACCAATGAAACTGACGTTAGAGACGTTCGGATTTCCAAACCTAGGTATGTTTCAAATCTTAAGGATATCAGGTTGCATCAGAAACATACATCAGAAAGCAGTACTTTTTCTTTTAAGAGCTCAACCAATGGAGATGACTCCGCGTAGCACCATCATATTCTTCATCCATCATTATTGTAGTAGAGAAAGAGAGAAAGCGAAAGACAATGTTATTTTTGCTTCTTGAATAATGTCAAAATGGAACAGCAAATAAACAAACAAAAAAGTAAAAAATAAAATTGCTGCGGTCATACTTTTTCTTTTGCTTTTCTTGATGTTGCATGAATAAGTATCAGCTGATACCTATTAGCGGCTTTTTCTTTCAGCCATATTTTTATTTTTCTTCACTACAGGAAAGAATAGGTTTCTTCATGTCATGAGTTGTATGCCCTATCCTTCCGTGAAGTGGATACTGGAGAGAAAGCAATAATACTGTTCATTTTCACGTTGAATTCAAAACTTCAAGTGTTGGAACTAAGATTTTTAGAGAAAAGTACATAAACTTAGTTCCTTTTCATTCATACATATTTTAATACAAAAATTAGCTTATATAGTTGATACAAACAAATTGAATATTGTTTTACTGTTTATTATCTTCACAAATACACTAACACCATTGTGTCAACAGATGTATGGTTATAGAGTTTGCTTTTTACCAAAAAACTGCTAACAATTTGCTTCAAAATATCTTCTTAAAGTCTTCTAAAAGAATGTCAATGACCAACACTTCTCCTTGATATTCTTCTTGAAGACTCCAAATTTTGACCTTAAAAATTCAAACTTAGCTCTTGGAAGAGCTTTGGTAAATATATCTGCAATCTGTTCCTCTGAGCAACAGTGCTGAAGTTTGATTTCTTCAGCCTTTTCAGCCTCCCTAATTGCGTAAAACTTGACTTGAATATGCTTTGTTCTCCCATGTTGAACCGGGGTCTTTGCAATGACAATGACAGACTTATTGTCTACCCAAATTACTATTAGAATAGCTTGAACAAAACCAAGATCAGTCAACACTTTTCTAAGCCAAATGGCTTGATTTCCAACATTTGCAGCTGAGATATACTTAGCTTCAGCAGATAACTGAGCAACAACTTTTTGCTTCTTTGAATTCCAAGAGAATGCCCCACTTCCAAAAGAAAACACATAACCAGAAGTGCTTTTAGAATTATCAACACTTTCAGCCCAATCAATATCAACATACCCTTGCAATTCATCGCTTTCCTACTTGCTAAACCAGAGACCAAGATCGATAGTGTCTGCAATATATCTTAATACTCTTTTAACAACACTAAGATGAATTTTGCTTGGACTTTCCATAAACCTCGAAAGAAAACTTGCTGCAAACAGGATGTCTGGCCTAGTTGCAGCTAGATATAACAAGCTTCCCACAATGCTTCTAAAGACTGAGATGTTTGTTTTCTCACTTTCATCTTATCTAGTTAGCTTTTCATTCACCACTAAAGGTGTAACAACAGACTTAGCTTTATTTAATTGAAATTTCTTGAGAACTTTCCAAGCATATTTCGTTTGAGAAATGAAAATGTCTTCTTCAGATTGTCTAATTTCCATTCCCAAGAAGAAAGCCATCTCTCCTAGATCACAAATCTCAAATTCTTATTGCATTTTCTTCTTGAAGTTTTCAACTTCCAAATCATCTCCTCCTGTCACCAAAAGATCATCCACATACAAGGATACAATCAGCCTTACTTCTTCTTCATCTTTCATGACATACAAAGTGGCTTCATTTTCACTCTTGAGGAAGCCTTGTTGCAGTAGATAAGTGTCAATTCTACTGTACTAAGCTCTTGGAGCTTGCTTGTGTCCATAAAGAGCTTTGTTGAGCTTGTACACATTCCCTTCTTCACCTTGGGATTATAAAGCCTTCAGGTTGCTCCACAAAGATATCCTCCTCTAGTACACCATTTAGGAATGTTGATTTTACATCTAGATGAAAAATTCTCCAATTTTCTTTTGCTGCAAGTGCCATTAGAAGCCTTATGGTGTCATGCCTTGCCACTGGTGCAAATGTATCAGTGTAGTCCACTCCAGCTTGTTGAAGATAGCCTTTAACAACCAATTTGGCCTTAAGTTTGTTTATAGAACCATTAGGATTTAATTTGGTTCTGTAAACCTACTTAACACTTATTGTCTTGTGTGTTTGAGGCTTCTCCATAAACATCCAAATGTCATTCTTCCCTATCATGTTGATCTCTTTCTCCATGGCTTTCCTCCAACCTTCATGACTTGACTCTTCATCATAGCTTGCTGGTTCAAGAGTGACTATGTTGCAACCATCATAAATCTCTTGTAGTAGTCTTGTGCCTCTCACATCATGTTCAATATCACTATCTGAGCTTTCTTCATCTTTAAGTGCCTCAATCTCAACTTTATTTTGAAGTTTTCCTTACTTCCAATCCCATTCAACAGCTTCATCAAATTTCACATTCTTACTAACAAAAACTTTATTTGTTTTTGGATTAAAGGTTTTATATCCCTTGGTGATATTGCTATAACTAATGAAGATACCAACATCTGATTTCTTGTCTAGCTTGTCCCTCTTTTCTTCAGGTATGTGTGAGTAACAAACATACCTAAAAACCCTCAAAAGCTCTACTGATGGTTTGGTTCCATGCCATATTTCAAATGGAACCTTGACATATAATGCTTTTGTTGGTAACAAATTTAGTAAATAAACAACAACATTGACTGCCTCAGCCCATAAATGCTTTAGCAAGTTCTTCTCATGCATTAAACACTTGACCATCTTCATCACAGTTTTATTCTTCCTTTCACTCATTCCATTTTGCTGTAGAGTGTAGGGAACTGTGAGTTGGTGCTTGATCCATTCTTTGTCACAAACAACCTTAAAATCTTTTGACACATATTCAGCTCCATTGCCTGATTTTAGCATTTTGATTCCACCACCAGCTTCCCTCTCTGCTTGCGCTTTAAACTTCACAAACTCACTTAACACTTCTGATTCCTACTTCAAAAAACTCACCCATCAGTACTTAGAGTAATCATCAATGAATAATAAAAAGTATTTGCTATTATTCAAGGATGGAACACTCATAGGTCCACACACACCAGAGTGCATCAGGTATAATTTCTCAGTAGCTCTCTAGTTGCTACTTGAGAATGACAGCTTATTTTGCTTCCCAAATTGGCAAGCTTCACAAACACTCTTTCCTTCCATAATTACAGGCAAGCCATCAACCAAATTCTTTTGATGTAACAAATTCAAATTCTCATAATTGAAGTGCCCTAACCTCTTATGCCAAAAATTGAGTTATTCACCATAGTTGAGTATGCATGCAATGTGTTTTGTGTTACATCCAATGGGAAAAAGTCTATCTTTCATATCTACTGTCATCATTTCATTTCCATTTGGATCATAATTGATGCATTTTTTCTTTTTGAAATGCAATTCATAATCTTTTTCAAGTAGTTGGCCAACACTAAACAAGTTTAAACTAATTTCAGGCACAAATAACACCTCTAAAATGGATTTTGTACCTATTGGAGTGTTGATCACAATAGTTTCTTTGCCTTTGACCTTGACCCAAGCTCCATTGCCAACCTTTACTCTTGACTTGAAAGACTTATCAAGGATTTTGAAGCTTTCCTCATCAAATGTCATGTGGCTTGAGTAACCACTATCAACAAGCCAGGTGTTCATTTCAGTCTTGGCAACATGGAGAGTTATTGTAAACAGCCTCTCAGTTGGAGCTTCTTGATCTTCAGCTACTTGTGTTTGCTGAGTAGGTTGTGTTTGCTTGTTCTTGCATACCTTGGCCATGTGTCCAAACTGATTGGAGGCTCTACATTGAATGTTAAACTTGAATTAACAATATTTCTCAACATTTGTCTTCTTCTTGCAGTGTTTATAAGGTGGATACTTGCCTTTCTTTCCACCTTTTTCATCTCCATTTCTTTTATCTTTCCTTTTCTGCTTTGATTGCTTTTTGCCTCCACTTGATTGACCTCCTTCACCTTGTTTTGCCAGAAATGCTCCTTCAGTTGTCTCTCCCTGCCTTAAGCTGAATCTCTGCTCTATGACATGGAAGGCATTGATCACTTCAGTTAAAGTGATGGTGGACAGGTCTTTAGTGTCTTCCAGTGAAGATGTCTTTGGCTGGAATCTTGCTAGAACACTCATAAGAACCTTGCTCACTATCCTCTTGTTTAGCAACTCCTCACCAAAAAGTCTCAGCTAGTTAACTACTCTCATCAACTTGTCACTATACTCCTTGAGTGCTTCAAACTCTCCCATTTTGAGAGTTTCAAATTCTCTCCATAAATTCAAGACTTGAATTTGTTTGGTTCTAACATTGCCTTAAAACTCCTCCTTGAGTTGATCTCAGCCTTGTTTTGTTGTCTCACTATTCATGATTCTAGTGAAAATAGAATATAAAACAGAGGAATGAATTGCAGCTAAGGCCTTGTATTTCTTAGCACATTCCTCACTATACTGGTAGAGTTGTGCTATGGTGGGATTGGCTCTCAATGATGCTAGTTCTCTACTCGATTCCACAACATCCCAAAGGTCAAATGCCCTTAGGTGTGCCTTCATTTTCACAGTCCAGGCCTAGTAGTTTTCACCATTGAAGCTGGGTGGTATTAGGGTTGAGAATCCTTTTGAAGCCATCAACACAGTCTCAAGATGTTGAGGTCTTTTGTGGGGTTTAAGCTCATTCGTTTGCTCTCTTTTTAGCCCTTAAATATTTACAAGAGCTTTGATACCATGTTCATTTTCACACTAAATTCAAAACTTCAAGTGCTGGAACAAAGGTTTTTAGAGAAAAACCTGAACATAAACTTAGTTCATTTTCATTCATATATGTTTTAATACAAAAATTAGCTTATATAACTGATACAAACAAGTTGAATGTTGCTTTACAACTCATTACTTTCACAAATACACTAACACCATGCTGTCAACAGAGACATGGTTATAGAGTCTGCTTTTTACCAAAAAACTGCTAACAATTCTCTTGAAAAATATCTTCTTAAAGTCTTCTAGAAGAATATTAATGACCAACAAATACATGGTGTAGACCTTAAAAGTCTCCCTGCAAAATGAACAAATGAAAAGGAGAAAAAACTTTTCTTTCAGTAATATAATTAAAATAATCAAAATATTATGATCTTCAACCCAAAAAAATAAAATCTTGAGATGAAAATTCTTATCGCATTGAGATTTATAAAGTTTCCTTCAATTCATCTCTTTGTTAATGTGTCTACAATGCATTTAAGTACTTAATTAAAATTTATTTTTTTTCTTTTGAGATATAATATCATTTATTAAATTGTTATATTTATGTTCTGATACCAAATGCAAATAATGATTAGTCCATTTAACCTTTCTTATAATAATAATTTTATTACTTTTAACTTTGAAATTTTTTTCTACAAAAACAACTATAATATATATAATTAATAATATTCCATAAGCAATCTAAACATTCTGAAATCAGTTTAATTTTTACATTTTTATTGGCACTTTTGTTTCATCTGAAAAACTTTCCTCAAAACCGTTGACTCACAAAATCAATCCAAATGATTAAATTAAAGAATATGTCTTATTTAGGAAGCTTTCAAGATAAATACATGGTTTCAAACATTTATCATCTAATTACTTTAACTTTTTTAAAATCATGTAAAAAATTAAAAACAACTTGGAAAATAATGTTAATATTCTTATCTATTACAATAACTATAATTTATAAAAAAAAAAATGTATTAATTTTCAATTAAAAAATTAAAATTATTTTTGAAATCTCCAAATTGTGGGGCCCTAGGCACATACTTTAACTTACCCTACGCGGCCATGGCCGGCTCTGCCCATTGGAAGCCAAATTGGCAGGAAAAAATAATAATAAAAAAAGCAGGACAAAATTTAAATAGTAATAAAGAAAAAGGAAAGACGGAAATACAAAAGTCATCCTTCTGTAAGCGTTCCCACTTACCAGTTCCGTCAAACTGGTACTGTATCTTACGTTATGACCACTTACACACACACACACACACACAGAGGAAGAAACACAACGGAAATCCTGGACGGTGGATTAAGATGGTTGCTGTAAAATAAAACTTGTGGGTGGAAAAGATGAACCAACGTGTGAATAGATGGGCTTGACTCTTCTCCACCATAAGCATTATCTGTTCCATTTTATTTTATTTTCATTGAACCATCCACAGTTTCTAAGTTCTTTTAATTAAGCTATTTAGTCTAGACACTGTTAAAGAAAAAAGGTATTTAGTCTAGACTTAACTTCTAGGAGGACTAATTAATATTTCCTCTGATTAGGCTAAATGAAAGGCTTAGAAAAATTTCCTTCCCTTATTAAACGACTTGCAGCATGCATGGCTCCTCGCACGCCATCCGCTGAGGCCACCAAGCTTTCTGATGAGCTTTGCAGATGGCATACAGGGAGCCAG